>KN882493.1:234773-245271 GCA_000934455.1 Apostichopus parvimensis | reverse complement strand
CACACAGCACTGTTGTGGAGACATATCTTCCATTGGATGGGAAAGGAAAGAAATCAAAAATTGTATCCATTTTTAGTCAGAAAAGTTGCGATTGGAAGGATGCAGGACCAAGGATATCGATTTGAAAACAAATGAGTGACCGAGGGGAAGAAGGACTCTCACCTGCATGCAGTTTCAGCTTTGATTTCATGAATGGGATAGATGATCTACCGATGGACATTGTCATGCCCAAGCTAGGCTGGCTTTCAGATTCAATTTTGAAGTTTTAGATCTGTGACTTTCTAATTAAAAAAACGTGATAAATTCTTCCATCTCTTTTTTTCTTCTTCAGGAAACCTTGGAGGAGATCTTGATCCCTAGGATGGAGTTAGACGGAGGTAGGAAGCCTCCTATCGTCCGCTACACTCTGAAGCAGACGTTGCAGCCAGTAGTGGAGTGCAGGGAGAGCCTCTTCGAGAAAGTTTACCCCATCAAAGAACACGTGGCACAGAAGATGTTACAGATCGGTTACAAACATCCGTCTCGCTTTGGCAGGTGGTGTCCCGTCAAACTCCTCGCCAAAGACTGCATACAGCCCATGCAGGGCGTCGGGTTCCCGTCGTTCCCCGTCCAGTATCGACAGAACGTATTCTTCCTGTCCACGCAGGAGGAGAGGGATTCGTTTGTGCTGAACCCTCTGAAGTATCTGAGACAGTCTTCTCCTAAACCGGTGGTGCCTACCAAGATGGCCATTATCGGTCCACCAAAGTGTGGAAAGACAACCCGTGAGTATCAAGCGATGTTCTGTAAATTGGAAGGGCCTTGTGGAAAATATTGAGATTAAAATAGGTACATGCACACCTTGCCCGTATCAAACAACATGAAAAGCGATGATCTGTATTCTGACGACAGAAATCTTACACGCTGAATCATGGGTCAAACGAGGCAGAGATGTTTAATGGAACGTAACAAAGAATGTTTGTGATATTTTCATGTATTATAAGAAGATATTAAAAAGCCTGTAGACTGCAATACATTAATTCTCTTCTCAACTGTAGATTGGTATCTATGTCAACTCCTTTGTTTTCATAGTCTGCGATATTACCGATCTGAGAAGTAAAATGGAACCAGCATCCTTAACACCAGCAATGAACTTGCTTACGTTATGAAACCACGATTGATTTTCATAACGGTTCATGAATATTTCCCTCTACGTTTCTCTCGTTTTCCCAGTGGCAAACCGCTTTGTGGCAGAGTATGGCATGATGAGGTTATCCATAGGAGAAGCAGTGCGGTTTGTTTTGAATCAACAATCCCAGACTGAGCTAGCCAATCAGGTCAATTCCCATTTGCAGAAAGGTGCCGTCATTCCAGATGAATTAGCAGTAAGGGCTTTGGAGGTGACCATGCTGGATTCAAAAGCAAACACTAGAGGGTAAAAGTGAAATCACTAACATTATTTGGCTGTTTTAATGAATTTCAAAATGTTTCCTTTTTGCTTTCTGATAACAAGATTTTCCTGCTTGAAAATTATTCCATAAGCACATAACGCTATGTTTATATTTTTAATGGCAATATTAAAACAGAATCTATTAGTTTTGTTACATTTGCCCTTCCCTTGCGAGGTTCTCTGTTGACTCGACTAACCAAATCACCCAATTAGCAACATTTAATAAATCATTTCAGTGTTGTAGATATGATAATAATATTATTTTCCTCATCTAGTGACTTATTGTTTTAATAGTACAACCTGAATACAATTAAGATGTTATCATAATCATTCTTTGTCATGCAAATTAGTGGTATAACCATAGCAACAACAACAACAATAATAATAATACTTAAGGATTTACATGGGTACATATTCCACTCTGCAGAGCAAGGTGGTAGGCAGTTCCTCACCACCCATACACCCCTCAAGCTATTATCCCTCATCATGGGGACCTGAGCCAGCCTTAGTAGAGATATGGTCAGGAGAGAGGACTTTCCCAAACTAAATTTTATTTTCTATGATTTTTGTTGTTTTCTGAAGGTACATATTGGATGGATACCCTGTCACAAAGACACAGGTGGACCTATTAACCGAGTACAACATCATTCCAGTGGTAATCCTGGAACTTCAGGTCGACAGTCGGGAACTGATGGTACGGGGAATGAAAGACAGACACTCTCCTCTCAGGTTAGTTAAGGAGATGAAACTTCATTTGAGGAATGAGTTATCTGCCACTGATAATAGACTGTACCTAAATGTAAAGGACCTGTTACATGTTAGGTAGAGGGAGGGAGGGATGGGGGGGGGGGGGGGAGGGTGGGGAGATATTTACTACAAAAAATGTATTACCATAATCAGCAGTTAAATTGAGGAAGGAAACAGCTGCCAATCAGATCTAGAATAGGGGGACGGTGGGTTTTTGTATTTGCCCACATCTGCATACACTTCATAATCAAATCGATACCACAGAACTACAGCCAATCAGATCTAGAATAGGGGGACGGTGGGTTTTCTTCTTTACCCACATCTGCATACACTTTATAATCAAATCTATACCACACAGAACTACAAACTGTCAAGTTCTCTTGTATAAGTCGGCTTGATATTTTATATGACAGTGGATCGTTATTTCTTTTCTTAGGACTTTGCCCCTTCACGACAGTGCCCAGATCCTGGCCATAAGGATAGCCGCGTGGCAGAAAGAGGTGACAGGGGTTAGGGAATGGTACAAAGAGGAACACAGTAACTGGGCAGCAGCGGACGGAGAGAGGTCTAAGTGGTGGGTGTGGAACGAGGCAGTCAAGGAAGGCAAGAAGAGTGTTATGAGGATACAAGACTACCTACAGAGAATTGCAGATGGTAAGTCAATGGTGATATCATTAGAGATAACTCTAGGGCAGATACAAGACTACCTACAGAGAATTGTAAGATGATAAGTCAATGGTGATATTAATAGAAGTAACTCTAGTGAGGATACAAGACTACCTACAGAGAATCGCAGATGGTAAGTCAATGGTGATATTAATAGAGGTAACTCCGAGTATGGGGACGAATCAATAACTCTGAGTATTGGAAGGAATACACAACTCTCTTTATGAGATGGAATCAATAACTCTGAGTATAAGTACAGGTAACTATGCTATGATATGATATGGGTCCTAACTCACTTTTAGTCTCATCACAGGATACCATTAACCTCCCCATGTATTTGTCAAGGCATTTCAACTGATAAAGTCACCCTCTTAAGAAAAAGTTGTACCTTTATCAATTCTTCTTTTTTTGATTTTGATTGTAGGCAAAGCAGTTTCAATATCCAATCTTTGCATCACGCCCAAAGAATTTTTATCCCGACTTGGAGACTTTGGACAGTATTGTCCCGTCAGTCTTGCCCGTACGGGTGAACTCGTAGACTGTTCCACGGCACGTAGCCTGGACCTGGCCGCCGAGTTCCGCGGACGATATTACAAACTAGAGAACCAGGAGAAACGAGATGAATTCCTAGCTCATCCAGAGCAGTACGTTCCTCCCCTGGCCCCCAGACGCCTACCCTCTCCCGATCTGTTACCTAAGAGAAGAACACCTCTGGAAGTGAAGACCATGTTCCCCATGAGGCTAGAATTACAAGGTTACTGTTCAGTGACCTATCTGGATGGAAAACTTAGGTGAGAAAGCCCAGCTTGCAGTTTGCAAATGGAAGGGGGAAGAAGAAAATATAATGAGATTGGTTTGTTTGGCGTACATGTCTGTCTGGTGAAAAAATGAAATCTAGAAATGGTGTTGAATAATAGTCAGTACTTAGGGTTTGGTTTCAACATGGCCAGATATTGACACGCAAACTCCGTGGCTTTATTTTTTTTAAATTGAGCATAAACAGTAATGCACAGTAGATCTTTAACATGCAATGGGGTCGCTGGTGATAAATAGCACAGAACATGATTACTGAATAAGATAATTAGATAATTGATACATATGTCATATATAAAAAGTGGCCCCAACATGTTACATTTGGGGTGTCGTCAATGGATTACACTCAAAATATCGACTAGAAATATTCTAGCCCGACAACAGGTGTTTAAAATGCTGATGTACTAGTCACAAATAGCAATAAACATGAATACTTAATCAGATAAACATTGATATGTCACATGGAAACACAAAATTGGCCTTGTCATGTTAACTGTAGGGTGCTTGGTAGGCTACTGTGGGCTAGAAAAATTCTCTTGAGCTATAAAAATGACCCCTTTCATGTTACACAATGTATCTTGCTTGATTTTCCTGAAGAGATTTTAATTTGTGCAACTTTATTATTCTGCTTAATCCAGGGTGTTGTGGTAAAAAAATTATGCCACAGATCAGGAATTCTTTTTTGCATTAGTTTGTATTAGTTTTATTTTCTTATTAATTGTTATCTTTATCACTGACTAGTATTCATAATTATCTTCAAAGCCTTGATATGTCTCAAGTCATTCCACAGCGGGGTTCTCTCACAAACTGACAATTCTCTATTTAAGTCATAAGTTTGTCGTTGTGGCAGTCAGGATTTCCTTATTTGGACAGTATCGTAAGAAGTCATGACGTCAATCACAGGAAGAAGTTTGTCAAGTTTTTATGGTGACTCGTTTTGAAGACTCGACTCGGAAAAGTTATCAGTGATGACTCTGCTGAACCTTACAAAATGAGATGCCTCGTAACAGCTCTGCTTATGCACTCATTACCTGGTTCATTTATTACATTTGATCTGACCGCTAGTTTATAAAGATAGAACTTATAGCATCACAGCAGACGCACTGTCCAAACTGAGAAGACCCTTCTGCAGTTGAGAGGTGTCTGCTTTTTTGCACTTGCGGCCACTTTCACTTGTGTCAAGAATCTTACCATATGAGTTACGCCTGTGGGTAAATTTAATCTTTACTCGCAACAAAACACTTGAGTATAAACACATTCAGTACAAAAGTTGGTGAATATTCATTCGAAAAAAAAATTTCCATCGTGTCAAATACTTTTCGTAATGCTTTTAGGTTTATTCATCTCCGTACAGGTACGAGGCACTCATTCCTGGCAACACAGAGCTGGTCGTCGAATATCGCGAGAAACTGTATTGCTTTGAAGACCTGAAAAAATTACACAAGTTTATGAGGTGAGGGTTTCATGACATCATCAACTAATTTTTTCGAGAAAGTTGAAATTTGATTGTGTCATTTTCACCTTTGTAGACTTGGAGAACAGTTTCCTATTAGTGAAACTTCTGCAATTTCCATAAGAGTAAAAATGGAAGGAAGCTAAAAAACCCATAAAAATGGAGGAAAAAATCAGATAAAACCAAAAGATGGGAGATAAACAGTAACCAGAGCAAGAAATATTATAATTCTGTTTATTTTGCAAATTTTTATTTTGGATTTATTTTAATGTGTTATATTCACAGACTTCCGGAGAAGTATTATAACTTGAAGTTACCTCATAAGTTACCCCCTCGGAAGGACCCCCTGATGGTGACCTCATTACCCATGCTGGGGTACATGGAGCAGACTCTATCTACTGCCATCACCAAAGCCATGACTGCCTCGGGACTCTTCAAACCAAAGTTTCCGTTCCTGAGCGTTTCACGATCAGCACTCATTTACGTTGCATTTCACTTGAAAGGTTTGATAATGTTAAAATATTTAAACAGTGACCCTAAAATTTAGGAAAAATAGTTAAAACTTTGTCGTAAATGTTTCATCAAGTGTATTGGTTATGCTTGGTCCTCTTAAAGTTCATTATTACAATTTCCAAAAGTACACACAGTACTCATGCTAAGTATGATATATCACTTCCTGTTCACCTAAATCATGCCAGCGATGACCAATTTACGGCATTAACTTCGTAATGGAATAGGAAAGGGGAATTATTTGTATTTTTATTGCAACCTTACAACAACTAAATCAATGTACTATGATGCTCATGTGAGCGATGACTTTTGAATTTAGCAGGGCCTTATTGGAAACCAGCTTTTGCTGAATAAGCAACCCTGGATAAAAATGCGAATAAATGAATAAATGCTCAGTTCACTAGCCCAAGCCAAAAAAAACCCCATAATCGAATCATTTTATTCCTACAACAGAAAGAAAATTATGGCAGCGTTTTACCTGGCGGCAATTTATGATTTTCTTTTTGCAGCTTACAACCCCAAGAGTTCGGATTATGTGAGAAAGAAGTACAAGCGAAAGTTACAACAGTTTGAAGAGCACTGCGAGTTGATAGCGTATCTCGGCAACAACATGTCGCAACGTTACCGCGAACCGGGTGAGAGGCCGATCGACTTTGACCACAAGATGGTCACATTCTTAAACTTGGAGGGGATTGAACCGACACCTACATGGGTCGCGTAACGTGAAATCCTTTCGTGACAAGTCTATGACGAGCTTTGTCTTCCTCAGTGAAGAGATGAAAGTTGTAAACTAAAAAAACTGTATCAATTGTAAATAAAACTGTATGTAAATAAAAAAATGTCATAAATATGTTAATTTGGATGATAATTATTTGATGGTAGAAAAACAAATTTTTAACCTCGAAATCCTTCCACCTTGAACTTGAATTGAAAGTGCCTAGTTTTCTTTTTTAATATTCATCGAGGATAAAAACTACCTTCTCGTTCGAGGCATTTCCGTCCTAATTTATTCTGAACTTTGTTATATGCTCATCCTGCACTTCCTTTGAAAGAATTATTTTTCCATATTGTATTTTCGTCAGTGCCTTGATATGCTTTGAGTGATATTCCATCTGTGGTTGAGTGTCACTGTAATATTATCAACAAATGCCATTTTGTGTACAGGAGATACTCTATCTAGCTGCTGTTATGGGTTTTCGATGACTGTCGCTCACAGTGAGCTTAAGGCAAAATATGATTTTGAATTCACAACCTGAAAAGGGAAAACTGAAATGTCTTGCTCAAGTTTTCATGGAAGCCCTTTGACCTTGGGTGGGGGGGGGGGTGTTCCTTATGGCTCTTGCCTCATCTGCTTACTCTGTTATCCAATACTGGGGAGTGTGTGAGGGTGGGAAGGGGGACAAGGGGGGGGGTGAGGGATGTCTCTTTTCCAGTGTCATCCTTCTAGTAGTTACTCTTCCATTTTAGAGGCATCAGATACATTGTATGCCAGGTTTATAATTATGATAAATTTTGATATCAATCTTGTGAAAATCATTTTATGGTCTATAAACTGTCAATAAACACAACTAATACATACCAAGGGGCATCTAAGTTTCTTTATGACTGAGCTTAATTTCCAGTGCAATGCTTACATATGACAAATAAAAATGTAAGTGAGTGAAAGATATTTATTTGGTTTTCTCTACGAAAACAAAGCAAAGAATGGCCAAGAGAAAGAATCGTTTGTTTTCAGAATTTCTCTGTTTTATTATGGTCATTAGGAAAAAATTTATGAAGTTGAAGATGGTTAAATAAAGTTGTTGAAAAAAAAATAAGATTGCATATTTCGGTCATCTTCTTGTTGGACTTTATGAAAATGATGGAAGAGTAACTGGTTTGATTGTTTGAATGAATGACTTATTGATTGCTTGATTGATTAATTAATTAATGAAAAATACAAAACTGTAAGATAATTGTAAGCAAAACATTAATAGTTCGTTAACACTCTCAATGACGTAGCCATTTCTTTTTCGACCATTTTTGGTAAATCGCTCTGCACATTGACGAGGTGAACGAACACTATAAAAGTTAGGCAAAGGTATGAAAGTTACATGACAAACCTCAACTACCTGGTTTAACCTACCTATTTGTCCTGACGAAAACCACCCGCTAACGCCTATTAAATTATGACCAAATGTAATAACATTTGGAATCTCAAATCTTTGGAGGGGCATTCCATTTTGGCAAAGCAACAAGTTCTCCCCTCCCCCCCCCATCTCCCCTCGTCCACACGGATTTAGTAGCCTATGCTGTCAACTTTAGACCTTGGCATTGACCATTAAAGGCATTGAAGACTCGCCCCAAACCGCGTGCGGCCATCTGAAAAAGTTAACTTTCTGTTGCTTGCAAGTGACGTTTTGTTCGTGTCGCTACAAAATGCAGAGAGTAATGAAACGTGATACCTTGCTATCTTTAGCTGGACGTGAGATGTCCATCGCTGTATCGTTTATACACTGTGCTGTGGGTATTGACCGCAGCTGTATGTACTGACTGTACACTAGTGTCTAATTACCGACGGTAGCAAGCTGTGTGTGTATTTTCTGGGATCGATGGTGGTGTCTAACACTTCTGTTACACCTCATTCGAAACTAGGTCAGATTACCGGCATTAGACGTTTCTTTTTGCGCGAGTCTTCACACCATTTAAAGCTTACGTCGAGATTCTTTGGAAGAAACCTAACAGTAGAAACATCTGGATCGCATAACGATCAAGATAGCCTTAGTCTTGAGGTGTTTAAAACAAGATTGCTAACGCATTGTTACTAGCACTGTTGCGCTGCGCACCAACATCCTCGTTGTGATACCCGAGAGGGGTTCTTAACGAGTACCTAACAGAAGCAGAAGCAGACGACTCATAAATACCAGTAAGAATCTAATATCTGGTTCTGAAGAGACAGGTGGATTGTAGATTTAGTGGTGTGCTAGTATAAAACCACATTTCGACAAGTATGTATATTTTATTGTAGAGTTGACGAGTTACGCTAACGGTTACATATTGACTTGAGGTAATCAACTTGTCGAGTTGTTGCGTTCCACGTAAATTGACAACACTTCAAGTATCGTATTTTGGACGTGTTTATCGTGTTGTACTAGCTCAGTGAGTCTGCAACTCGTCTGTCCCTTCAGGACCACCGTACATGACTGGCAACCCGCTCTACAAATCATGAGCGCATTATTTAGAAAACTCGACAAACACAGAGCATAATGATTCAAAGTATTATATCCCCCCTCCCCCCCCCCTTCCCAAATAATCCTGTTCCAACTTGGCCGATCGGATGGCGTTTTGAACGATATGTTTAATTAAGTAAACATCTTGTAGAGCACAGCAATACGTCAGGGCGACCAATGCTTTAGAATTAGTAATAACTGGCGAATTCGCGTTCATTTGGTGTAGATAGCTTACTTTAATTCACTCGACAAACCTGCACCGTCACAGTTTATCTTTAATGATCTTGTCAACATTGGATATTTTACATGCTACGAGAAAAACAGCCAACGTTTTATTCCCATCCAACCGACGCCCCTGCACCGTTCTCACCAACGTCCCTGTCTCGCCCCGCCCCACTTCCCGCCCCAATACCTCCCCACCCCGTCCCGCCCCAACCGCTATCTCAACGGTGACGTTAATCTCGCGATGAAAAGTCCCAGCCAGAGAAATAGTAACATATAGTCTAAATCCATATTGTTTTTTTTTTTTTTTTTTATTAAACCCTCGTTGACGTTTAAAAAGAAAGGTCACCTCAGTTTGAGAAGTAATGATCGAAAAGTAAAATTTTATATTATCAAATCTTTCTGAAGTCGAAGGCTCTCAGGGAACAGATGTCAAACAGAGGTTTCGTCTTATATCACCGTTTGAATTTGACAATTATCGTATTTGAGCGAATCAACTTAAATTTCGAAACAAGAAGTCACGGTTAAATGGGAAGGTGAAGTGCCTAGTCAACACCTAAATATAGATAAACCAGGGAGTTGTTATGGCTCCCTGGATAAACCCAGAAAACGAAACGTTTAGTGGTTCCGATGCCCAAGCATATTCAAGCATACTGTGATAAGTCATAAATGTTAATATTCATGAACTTGTGCACACCAAACTGAAGAGGGATTATCTATTAACGAATGCCGTAACATATAAAGGGAGGTGCCAGGAGTCAGTTATCATGTTGAAAAAGTCTATTTAGTATTTAAAAAAAAAAGAGATGGATGCATGAATATTAATGAGGTCAAATTTTATGATCTCATAAGCATGTACTGTATCTATATACTTAAATTGTATTATCCAAGTTCATACGTATAAAGCTTGTGGTTGTTGCGATATCACGATTACCAGACATTTTCGGTGACGTTACCAACAAACCCACAATTGGTATACAACTGCCAAAGATTGACAGTGTTCGCTTACTTTGCCAAATCATTTCTTTAAAAGTTTAGTAAGCCTCTTGAGGGTGGTGATCAACTAAGACAGCAAGGAATCGTTAAATAAACATGAAAAAAAAAAAAATCACGAAGCTGCTTATCTCCTTCCATTAGTTGTTTAGCGACCTTGGCTCAGAACCAGTTACAGCAAAAAGCTAGTGGTATTAGGAACATCCGGGATCATATCCGCCGTGACTGGAGAAAACATGATGTTGGTAATTTTACATTTATGTCAGGGTAGATGCATAGCACCTATGAAAACGTCCTTTACTTGTCACAGACGTCATCATCATCATCATCGTCATCATCATCATCATCATCATCATCATCGTCATCATCATCATCATCATCATCATCATCATCATCATCATCATCATCATCATCATCATCATCATCATCATCATCATCATCATCATCATCATCATC
>KN882493.1:219421-231993 GCA_000934455.1 Apostichopus parvimensis | reverse complement strand
ACGCACTTTTAATTGCATAAAGTTAACGTTAAGAATAAACTGTGTTTAATTGTGGGTATAATGACGTAACGCCCATTATTTAACCATTGTGTGAATGCACAATTACACTTTATCAGTATACCGTTTTGTTTCATTTACCACACATCGGGGACATTGTCAATTTTGCATATTCATTGTAAAGGTGTTACCAAACTATTGTGGGTTACATTCTCGTTAGGTGATTTAGGTGCCTATATACGTTTGCACATAATCTGTCTTATTAATCATGTAGCCTAGGTTGTTAGAAATATACCTATTGTATTTGATATATATATGTGTTCATTGCGTGTAAACTGTTGTTGTTATATATGTGCTAACATTAAAGTGACAGTTTTCACAATTGTCGCCAAATACACAAAGTTGGTATATATTTAACTCATCGCATAACTAAATACATTTTTGATAAAACTGTAACTCTTTTACAATTATGGCCGAGTCTTTTCCCCAATCTATACCATTCGCTTCCTTGGCCTTTTGGTTAAGATCATATGTTTCATTATGTTTCCCATTTAGGGAAATCGTGATACACACATGACAATGATCACTCAGTCACAGTGTCCCGGCATACACTGGGGACTGGGGATTGAGAGCGGACCAGTCGGTTCGTTGTTTGGATTGGTTTGCATACTCTCCAGTCTATTTATAGTCTCCCAGTTCTTTGACTTGCCCCATCAATTCCAGTTGGCCTTTCCTCGTTGTATATAATTCCATTCTTAGATACATTGCAAGAAATAACGAACATCAGCCCCATACATATTGGGATTTTATTTATGTATATAAATAGATCGGTATATGTTTTTTCTTATCCATTTACCAGTAAGTTTACAATACTACCTCGCGCAACTATGGGTGAAGTTACAATGTCGAAGGGATCCTTCTGGGCTCTTGTGTTCGCGTTCCTCGGTACAACGTTGCTAGTCGGATTACTGTGTGGTTTACTACCAAACAGAGATGCTGATTGTACCATCAAGTAAGTTTATCCGTCCAGTTTATAGGATTGGCGGCATTTGATTCCGATTGCTCGTTTTTTGGTAGGCTACGAGTTGTTTTATGATGAGATTTTAAAACATGCACAATGATTGCGCACTCTTAAATCGATTTGGTGAGTGACTAATGAATTCGATTATTTTTCGATTGAATTATGTTTGATTGAAATATTGTATTTCGATATAGAAGTCTTTCAGTTCAGCCATGTTATCCTGGTCTGATCTTGTCGTCTGAATTTCTTACATACATTTTATGAATCTCTTCAACTGAAGAAAACTTCACAATTTCATTTCCAATATATTTACGTGCATGCCTTGGCTTACCTAGTCTTGGCCAAGTCGTTTGTAATACTCTTTTTCTCGCGTGCAAACTGTACATGACTCAGAGCAGGTAGTTGTTTTTTTTCCATAACAACTCCCTGCTCAGAGTCCGTTTCTACCTACCACGAATGTGCTTGCCCACTGTATTTTACATGCCCCAGGATCTGTCCTATACAAACTAGTATCAATCGAAAGCGTTCTCTGGGCAGTACAGCAAATAAATAAAGGAAAATAGCTAGGTACACTAGGCTGTACATACCAAGGTCTGAACAAGACAATGGCTTACCAGATCTGAGGGGGCTTGCTTTCATTCGGGCAATAGCACGGCAGATCAACAATGACGAAAATGTGTTTCTATTGTAAATGAATATGGGTAGTAGGTATTCTGTGTAATGCATATCACCAGCGGCCTGAGAGTTGATGTGGTTGATGTTGTTGTATTTCTCTCACAGGGTAACAGAAGAACCCGAGGAGCCACGGTCAACTTCGTCTGGACCGACGACACCGCCTCAACTTTGGGAAAAAATTCGTCTGCCAACAAATCTGAAACCACACCACTACGATCTCCTTTTTAGAATTGATATCACCAATGAGGAATTCAGTGGTACAAACACCATGCTAATAGAGTGCCTGCAGTCCATTGACATCATACTGATCCATAGCAAGCTGTTGGTTATAGACGACAATTCCATAACTTTGGCTCAAAATGGTGGCGGTGAAGCACCTGGGGTGACCCGGTCCTGGCTTTACCCAGAAAACCAGTATCTAGTGATTGAACTTGACGGTATGTTAGAGGCTGGAGCCAGCTATGACCTCACTATTGCGTTTTCCGGTCCTCTGCAGGCTGACTTGATCGGCCTCTATAAAAGTTCTTACGTCACTAAAGACGGCGATACAAAGTAAGTGGTTTCTAGACATACTCAAGTCGTTTTATATGTGCAAACTGTACACGGGGCTTTAACCGAAAGACAAGTTGATATGACCTTCAGTATTTACTAGGGTGGGTTTACTTTCTACCATAATAAGTAACCATCTCAGAAGAAATTAGAGTTAACAATTTACAAGTCACTGACGAAAAATAAATCACCACATAAGATTAGCATGTATATAACATATAGCACCGGTATCTCTCAATTAGATATATAGGCCTATATCGACATGTCACAGTTTTTTTTTCTCAAATACATTTCTTTCACGTTGAGTTAGATTAAATTAATTTTTGATTCAACTTAGTATTAATATCTTTTCTCTTTAATATCCTCCCTTTTTATTTCTAGATGGCTAGCATCCACATTTTTCGCACCCACAGACGCCCGAAAGGCGTTTCCGTGCTTCGACGAGCCCGCTCACAAAGCCGAGTTTACTGTCACGATAGAGAATGAACCAGGATATTTTGCTTTGGCCAATATGCCATTGGATGGTGATAACGAGACTATCGCTGAAGGCTGGGTGCGAGCCAGGTTCCAAAAGAGTGTCCCTATGTCTACATACCTATTATGTTTTGTTGTCTGTGATTTCATTTACGAAGAGAAGATGACGCAAGGAGGGGTACAGGTAAGTGATATATAGGACCAGCATGAAGGGTTGTACTAACCATGTAGTTTCGTCGGTCTGGAAGCGGAAAAGACATGACCATAAATTGTATTATCATTCGTTAATTGCTGGCCAGTGATGGCGGATCAACACCCCCTCTTGGGCTCTAAGATGGCACCACGTGCTCGCCCCTAGTTCCGTTACTAGTGTTTGCAGTTTTGCACAACCCATAAAATAAACTTGGTGTTTTAAGAGCGGAAGTGTTCAGAGAGGTCCCATGCACTGACCTTGGAGGTCCTTTGGACTTGAGGGCATTTTACATGCCTATATTGGATAATCCTGCTAGTTTATTGCAGCTATAGTCGTGTGTGTCATCTTAATATATCCTTGGCCTTTCTCAGGAGTCGGTGTTTGTCTCAGCCTCAAGGGTCACCGTGCATATTAGCATCACATGACAGGAACGCCATCTGCATATTATTAACAATTCAATTGAGCAAAATACGTGACAATTTCTGCTCCCTCTGACTCGTTATTCTTCTACCAATTATTTATATATATTTTTTATTATAATTGTTACCTATTATACCCATCGCCTAGTATAAATGCTACCTATAATCTATAACCTATCATCTATGTTAGCTGTTACCTTCGATCTATAACCTATTTTCAATGTTACCTACTATCCATTACCTATTATAACTGTTACCAATTATCTTTCATTGATTTTTTATTATAATTGTTACCTATTATACCCATCGCCAAGTATAAATGCTACCTATAATCCATTAACCTATCATCTATGTTAGCTGTTTCCTTCGATCTATAACCTATTTTGAATGTTACCTACTATCCATTACCTATATATTATAACTGTTACCAATTATCATTTATTTATTTCTTATTATAATTGTTACCTATTACCCATCGCCTAGTATAACTGGTACATATGATCTATAACATATCATCTATGTTAGCTGTTACCTTCGATCTATAACATATTGTGTATGTTACCTTTATCTATAAACTATTGTGTATGTTACCTATTGTCTATATAACCTATTACCAAACGTTACCGTTTCTTTATCGTACAGTTTCGAGTATGGGCTAGGCCGGAGGCTCGTAATTCTGTCATGTATGCCTTGGAAAAAGGGGCGGATATAATCGATTTTTTCGAGGATTATTTTCAAATTCCTTTTCCTCTTCCTAAAATGGGTAAGTTGGAAATCTTTGTTTGACGTAAAACAACGACAAAAACATTATTTATTACCAAATTTGATATCAGTAGACCATGGCCGTAGGCCTCATAGGAGCAGCATATAACTGTACGAAAATGGATCACTTATTGAGTGAAGAGGTTGTTTACAAGTGACGAAAACTTCAGACTCGCATAACAAAAAACCTGTATGGTCATGGTACGGAAAATTGTTGGAGCCATGAATAACCAACAAAATGGCGACGGTATCTTGGATGAGGTGACCTTCTGGGTGATGTAGTTGAAAGAAACAGAACAATGTCTGGTGGTGATGGCCGTCTTTCTGTCTGTTACGATGTCTCTTTACCTGTTTATATGTTTGCCTGCAGTGGAGTTTGACTGTTATACTCACTGTCTGTTATTTGATTGTGTTGAGCTTTAATCTAGCTGTCTGACTGCTTGACCGTCAGTCCATCTGTGAGTTTGTCTTGCTGTCAGTTACAATTATTATTATGTTTTGTGGGTAATTATCATTTAAGTATAGTACTATTAAACCGTATTGTTCATTTATAGATATGATTGCCATACCTGATTTCACTGCGGGCGCAATGGAAAATTGGGGGCTGATCACTTATCGCGAAACTGCTCTACTCTACACTGAAGGGGTATCTTCTCCAAGAAATAAACAGAGAGTTTGCACTGTGGTATCTCATGAACTCGCCCATCAGGTTGGTTTGTCTTTTCAATCAATATGTAAAATAACTTGGATAGAAAAAAAACTTCAATTCAATTGTTTTTTCTTATCGCAATTAGGAATATTTCTTTACGATCTTAATGAGTCTGCGAATATAGAAGTAACGATATTACTTTACCCAGTGGCTCCCCAAAGGGTAAAAATTACAATGTTGCCCCCCTCCAACAATTACAAACAGTGGATGCAGTGCAGGATTAGCCTAGTAGCAAAAAGTAGCACTTATGATATACGGGCCCCGCATTTTCAAAGTGTGCACAATGCGCTAAATGCTTGCGAGCATATCAATATTCGATTCAGTGACTCCACACGTGCTCTATTACTATATAGTACTATGCTGTCTTCGACTTTTGAAGAAACGACTGTGTGTTTAAGGTTAGCGATTTTAGCCAATTAATCACCTTCACTTGGGGTTATTATATGAACCCAGTAATTAATGGGAGTGTGGTATCTACAACGGTGATACATATAGTACACATACATATTTGAAACTGAAATCACACCCGCTACACAAAGATGCCAATGAAAAATGGAACGCGCCCATGCTGAATGCTATTACCCCCCCCCCCCCCACACACACACACCCGCACTAGCTTCATCCGGCTCTGACTGGAATTGCATAAACTAACCAATATATATTCTTGTATACTCTATTTTAACTTTTCGAAGGCAGTAGGCTACATGTTACATGAATGCATCGAATAAAAACATGTTCGATCATCTTATTTGTCCACGGCCATACACATTTTTACCACCGCCAAATGAACCTTGTATCAAATTATTCATTATTCTTAAACATTACTGTTTTCAAATAATCATGAATAATAAAATTATTGGAATAAACTTTGCAAAAAAAAAGAAGAAAAAAGTCGGAAAAAAGGAGTTGATTTCTGAAAACATAATCGGTACGGAAGGGGGTAGAAGCCACGAAGGAGGTAAATCGTATGTATATTTTATTGTATGCATCTTATATCATCCATGGAGGGCTTGTATCGGTTAAGTTTGCCCCCCCCCCCCATTCCTGCAAAATCGGATCGACCGCCCCTGTCTTCAAGCTAATTTGCATTTTCTATCCTTAAAGCAAGCCTGAGATCTGTCTATTACATGCATCAAAAGCTACCGTATAATACATTCTTTACCATTTCAAAACACGAAACGAACGATTGTAGTTGCACGCAACAAGACAATCAGTATATTTATTAGTCTATATAGATGTTGCACGGTATAGGCCCTTATGCAAGTTTTAATAGAAGTGGACAGTATAACGTGTCAATTGTCCTATGTACTGTACCTGTTGTATGAAATCTTATAGCTAAATGCAGCGTTCGTAACACACTATACGTTATCTATACGGTATCTTAAAGATTGCTATGTTTGCAGTAGCTGATCTACAGTGCGTAATAAAATAATCGACATATTGACGATCGTCTCTGTAAGTATATCCTTATCTCTCGCTTATCTGATTGCAGGCTAGTAGAGCAAATATTTGTGCACGTGAAGGCTTTTGACTTTTCGACAGCTGATGTAAGAAGTTTATATATCTACATATGTAGTATACTCAAGTGTCGAACAGCAGTATATGTATTTAATTGCTTCAAAATATTCCAATCGAATGGTTCAGCTTAAAGTGACACATAACTAAAATGAGACATATTAAAGGGGATAGTCGCATATGGAACTTGACTTAAGAAAGGAGAACATAATCAAATCAAATCATAAAAACACAAAATGCAGGCATAAATTATCAATCTCTGTGAATTTAGCATTATACAGATTGATTTTCTCTTATAAAACGATGGTTTCCCCTCCCCTCCTCCCCTCCCCCCTCCCCCCTCTCCTCCGCTCCCCTACAATTAATTTGTTGTTTGCATAAAGTTTATATGTGTAACTATGGAAACATCGTCCTGACTCCACGGCACAACAAAATGACCTATGCGTTTATTTATTCTCCGTCGCTGGCCTAATACATTTTGATGAAAATATAGGACACTCGATTAGACAAATTCAGTTAATCTTGAATGTCTTCAATTCTCTGTCAACATTAAAGATCTCCTTATTGTGTTGGTTTAATTCTTTAAATTGCGCAAACTGATACGGATCCGGTAGTAAGCCATGCAGCGTCGATTCAAACGCCCTAAACATTCAAACATTTAATGCATATAGGCCACTGAACAGCTCAAAGCGATGCTATTTATAAGCAGATTAAATATCACCGTTCTTAAGTAAATTATAGTCTCTATACGAACCAATTTCTTACCTGCAGGCTACGGTAAACCTTTCGCCCCTTTTCATTTGGTTGTCTAAGGATAGCATTCTACACATTCCCAGGTGAAAAGGGTCTTGGGGATATTTACTTGCTTGTTACCATACATAACTTCATGACCAAACATAACCATATTTTTTACTACAAAGTTTCTAACCAAATGATTATTCTCATCTATAAGGCCGGACTGAACCAAAACGTAGCCTTTAGCGAACCAGTACAGAGTTGCAATATTATCACTCTAAACTGATTTAGCAGGCAAACAAGTTGATATTTGCTAGGCATTGCGGGGATCCTCTTCGTGTTGAAGGAATGGGGAGTGGAAGGGGGTACGTTAGGGATACGGGTTGACGTGGGGGGAGGGGCGGTAGAGTGATTGCGACCAATCGGTAGAGTGATTGCGACCAAGCGGTAGTGTGATTGCGACCAAGGCTTAAAATTGCCAAAAATATGACTCCATGCCTTATATAATTTTATTCTGTATATCATCTGTCGCACCTCACTTTTAAAGCGACATTCAGGTCGTCGAAGTTGATGGCTTAATTAATATGCTGGTAATTTGTCTGCATAGGCTACGTAAGTAAAAATCACATCCTCATCGCATATTGTCTTGCGAAGATATGACTATTTCAAATTTGGTGCTTTTTTTTATGAATTTATCTGGCAAAAGCCAAGTTATTGATGACGTGACGGCAATTCAGCTGAAAACATGTTTGTTGTTGTCTTTCTCTAATAATATTTAAATTACTTATTCACAGAGGAATATATATATATTTCTATAAATAAAAATTAGTTGCATTTCGATGGATGAAATTTTAAATACAGAGAACCTTGTTAGCTAAGCAAACATTCCATTTGTAGGATTTTTTAAGCATAAATCAACAGGAAGATAATAAGAGAAAATTAAAAGCTTTTCAAGAACATTTGTCCGTTATGACATCACAGATCACGTGATGTGATCCATTGCATGCTGGGAAAAAATCAAGGGATTATAAATCAGTCATAATAGGTTACATTAATCAACAATACCTCAAGTTAGGAATATGATTTTGAGATGGGGTCTTAATTCAACTATAGCAACTGGGAAAACAAAGCTTTTCTTTTTCATATAATTATCCAATTGCCTGCTACCGAAAGTTCTTTAATGGCTCAAATATCTTGTCGTTTATTCCAGTGGTTTGGTAACCTGGTGACATTGCAGTGGTGGGATGATACGTGGCTCAACGAAGGATTCGCCAGCTATGTGGAATATCTTGGTGTGGAGGAAGTTGAACCAGATTGGGGAATGGTAATATACCTTGGATAGTAATTGTACGTGTGTGTGCGTGTGCGTGTGTATGTGCATGTACTTGTTTTTTTAATGTGATTGAGGACTTGAACAAAAGAATTCCTAGTCCTCAGGAGTCATTTGACAAGAATCACCACGTCCTCAGAAGAATTCTATAGTTGAAAACATTGGGGTCTAGAGAGTCTGAATGTGTCTGTACCTATCTGGGGCTAACAATTAAGTGGTAACATGGGACAATGGAATTCCTGTCTCCAATTGTCAAACAATAGTCATCGGTTGTCCAGACAAAGAGTTTTAAGAATAATGGGAAATGTCAGCTAATATATACAACAGAGCACACGTTTGTGTAAGTGTGCGTGTGGGTGCGCGCGTGTGTGTGAATATACACGGTAATGTTATTGTAGGGCAGTTGCTCGCAAAGGACAAAGTTAAATTAATGCATAAACCTTTCTCTCATTGTTTTAAGAGCGACCAGTTTGTCGTGTTGGATGTTCAGCCAGTGATGAATACCGACGCTCTTCAAACGTCTCGTCCAATCATAGTTGACGTAGAGACCCCGGATGACATCAACCAACAATTTGATACAATATCTTATAATAAGGTATACATTCCCACTTTGATTAAATTGTCATATTATTTTTAATGCACTGTACTTTATCCAAGTCGTTTATAGCTTTCAGAAGATCATGCAAAATTCACGATCGGCTAGTTTGAAGTATAGATATGGGTACAAATCTTTAAATTAAAACTTGACTGCATTGAAGCATACTATATTTATTACGTTAGGCCTACGTTTTCCGATTGGAAGCCTAACATCATTCAACTTGAAATTTGTTAGATAACACATCGTAACAGCAAATCTGTACTTAAAAATGGTTAGCAATTCCCTCCTTGGAAAATTTAAAATCAATTATTTTAATCAAAACATGTCTTTTGTTTTTCTCGGCCCGGAATTCGTATAAACATGGCAACGTGATCAAAGTGATGAATATTCCGAAAATAATATAATCAATATATTCTGAAATCTGAATGAGTTATTAAGCTGTTGTTACAAAATTATTGATCCGGCGTGATGGTGAAAAGTACAAATATTACAGTTTCATACAACCGGCATTATCATTTCACCGATTTCCAGCATTTTGTGAACTTTTAGGAGGCAAGTGAAACTGTTATAGGATGCACGTGAAATTGTTAAAATTTTCACAGCTTTTCGTAAGCAGTTCCATCTTTTTGTTGTCTTGTATCTTAGGGGGCATCCATTCTAAGAATGTTGCAAAATTTCCTCGGAGAAGCAACATTCAGAAAAGGCTTAAACGTGAGTATTTTATTTTCTATTTTTTTTTCTAAGTTCAAAGGTAAAACAAAAAAGTTATTCAAAAATAATGTAGACAAAAACTAAAATTTTAATTGAAAGAGAAAGTATAGATACGACTCATTCATTGTTCACGTGAGGGTTTAAAGTGTAGGCTGTGATATAACAGAAAATCAAAACACCTGAATATGTTTCGAAGCAGAATTTGTAGAATCTGAAGCTCTTCCTCAGGCTCCCATTTAAAATAAAATTACTTTTGGTCTGAAGATTGACTATATATACCCATTTTCTAACGTTACTCTTTTGAATCAAACTCGTTCTCACAGAGCTACTTGACAGCCTTCGCATACAGCAACGCTGTGAACGGCGATCTTTGGTTCCACCTGACTCAGGTGAGTGTGCTGCAAGATTCTTGTGTCCATATCTCCCTGTCACCCCGTCACCCCGTCACCCCGTCACCCCGTCACCCCGTCACCCCGTCACCCCGTCTCCCCGTCACCCGGTCACCCGGTCACCCGGTCACCCGGTCACCCGGTCACCCGGTCACCCGGTCACCCCGTCTCCCCGTCTCCCCGTCTCCCCGTCACCCCGTCACCCGGTCACCCTGTCTCCCTGTCTCCCCGTCACCCCGTCTCCCCGTCACCCGGTCACCCCGTCACCCGGTCACCGGTCACCCGGTCACCTGGTCACCCTGTGTCTCCCCGTCACCCCGTCTCCCCGTCTCCCCGTCACCCGTCACCCCGTCACCCGGTCACCCTGTCTTCCCGTCACCCTGTCCCTCCATCCCTCCTTCCCTCCCATAATACCTAAAGAGACACAATTCTTTTCTATTTGAATTTGTAGGCAGCAGACGAAGATGGTAAGGACATCGATGTAACAGCAATAATGGAAACCTGGACGCTTCAAATGGGATTCCCCGTCATTGACGTCACCAGAAGCTATGGCGGTAATGTGGAGTATTCTGCCTCCCAGCATCGTTTCCTCTCCAATCCAGACTCTGAGGAACAGAACACATACCCTGACTTGGGGTAAGTCTTTCCGAAGAAAACGAATTATAAAAAAATAAACAAACAAACATACAGTTTTTATTTATATCATTTAGCAACCCTCCCCCCTCCTCCACCCCAAAATTAAAATAACATTAAATGATATGAAACCATAACTTGCAAAGCTATCGGGAGACATGGTGATTACCTCCAATTATTGAAACTTTGTTCTATCCCTGCAGGTACAAATGGTACGTTCCATTGACACATACCTCCTCAGCAAATCCAAATTTCCAAGGTGATCAGATAGAATGGTTGAACCCGGATGATGAAGGTAAGACTGACTAGCAGGCAGTTTGTTTGAATATGGTATGGACCTTCATCTTGTTTCCTTTCTGACGACATGTTACTATATATAAAGCAACTACAACTATGGGTTGAAATAGAAACCGACAAGGACAGGTTTTCCCGTGAAGATTTTGTTAATTGACACACCAGATATTGCTTTTGCGCTATAATTTATCCCCTCCCCCCGACGAAAATGAGTGGATGGGTTACAGGGTAGGGGAGGGGGGTCAGCCCGGCGGTCCGGTTAAATTAGTGGATCTGGGCCCCGAGCTGGCTCTCGACGCCACTTGCAATGCATTTCTACAAACTTTCAAATTTATATCATATCATGTTGTAGGATTTTGACATAAGTTTACCTATGCCGTCAGAGTGTTCGGTAGCATAAAGTGTAAGCGTCAGATTTTTTTTTTATTGGAAGTTGTTTACAGCAATATGATAGTCAATAGAGTGTAATCAATTACATACAAAATAAAAGTCATTTAATAGCTTAAATCCGATTTAAATCTACGATTTTTTTAAAGGTTATAACAAGGACATTGGTGAGGGTTCTGACACCGACTGGTTACTGGTTAATATCAGAGAATACGGTTACCATAGAGTCAACTATGACGCCGACAACTGGCAACTTATAGCACAACAGCTTGAAGATGATAATACGGTAAGGAAACGTCGGATCGCTTGTGAGCTTAATTTTAGTTGCACATTATGTTTCAATTACAAAGGTGTAGGGAAAGTGTCCCCCTCTGTCGGGGGTATGACTCTGCCCCCCTGAATTTTGGCAACTTTTTACATTTCGAGAGAAAAAAAAACAAAGGTTGAAATTGAGATGACGCAATGAAATTCTTACCGTCTAGAGCAAGTCTAAATTTGAAAAAAAAAATATAGTAGAGATTTTCAATGTTCCATTTAGGCCACGGTAGCATCGACAAAATTAATATTTTAATGGTAAAGACCCCAGACCCCATTGCTTTCTACCTCTCAGACTTTTATAGCTTCATATCGCTATGGATGAGTAGGGGAGGCTCGGGACAATGCCACACGAGTTGGTTGTCTTACTAACCCTCATTTCAAATATAAGGATGGATGGATGGATGGATGGATGGATAGATAGATATATATATATAGATATATATACATATAAATATACATATTCGTGTTTGGGTATGCGTGCTTGTTTATGTGTGTTCCCGCATTTACTTGACTAGGTGTCTTGGACTACATACCATTTTTGCATGTTTAATTAATATAAATACTTCAAATAACTTGCGTTGAAATGATCACAGGTCTTCCCAGAGAGTAACCGAGCTGCACTGATCAGTGACGCCTTTAATCTCGCCCGTAGTGGCGAGCTAAGTCAGGTGACCGCTTTTGAACTGACATCCTACCTCGTCAACGAGAGAGCTTACGTCCCATGGGTTTCCGTTAATAGCAATCTGGGATATGTCGATCTGATGTTGAGTCGATCCAAAGCCTACGGTAATTTCAATGTAAGTACATCATCAATTGCCGAGAGAGGCAGGTAGGACCACGGTACAATTATGTCACCGTGACCC
>KN882493.1:132851-143320 GCA_000934455.1 Apostichopus parvimensis | reverse complement strand
AAATATATGCGAGTCACAGCTCAGTATATACATCTCTTGTTCATTTCAGGTGTATCGATACCTCCAGCTGCCCATGCCTGGTTCGCCATCTTCATCCTGCCAGTGAATAGCGCCCTTAACCCAATTCTATACACTATGACTACCCGCCAATTCAAGCGCATGATTTTCCATCCATCTCGTACCTTCATGGGCAAACAAAAGTCGACAGCTGGTCACGAAATGTCCCAGTCAATGTCGCGAACCCGTGACAGAGAAATTGGTCATACGGCAACGTCTCGGTTGTCGGTGATATCACACTCGAACACGATGAAAAACGGAACTCCAACGACACCTCGTAATGGCCACATGGAGAACTTATCTCATGATGATGTAAGTATTATAGACGTGCCAGATAGAGCTGTATTTTGTTTGAAAATGCTCAACAGTGTCATAGCTTTTACTTTCTTTCCCATGACATTTTAGGTTATTTGCATAGGATTGGAAATTATTATCAAAATTTATGCACTCGATAATTTACAGCAAGAATATTGCTCGGTGTTCTATGTTATATAACACGGAACATAATCATAGCTCATAAATGGCGACTTGTTTGTAAAAATGGCAACTTCCTCAAGTGGTTAACCTTTATTGTCACTTTGAGCAGTTATTCCTATGGGGATTTCCCCTCTGGTATTACCAATTGAAAAGCTGATGTTCGAAATACAAATTTGATATCCTTATAAGTGTTGTATCATATTTGTAATATCAGTTTCAAAGCGATGATCAACGACATTAAAATCCCCGAGGTGATGTTTTCTCAATGATAGGAATTGAATGTTGTTAACGAACCTAACATATGATTACGCGGAAACGTAAAAAAAATTATCAACTTACTTTTTTATTTGGAAATCAAAATTGATTAGTGAGATTGATGAACTCAGTGGAAGGGATTTATCATCGCATCTTCAATTGACCATCAAAAACGTTGAAAGTTATGCTTAGGTCGATTTGTGAAGTTAGGACTGTTTAGAGGTATTAATTTAAGTACGCTATCGTATCTGTTTACTACAAAATTAGCATAAAGCTTACTTTGGTTCTTTATTTTCCCCACAGAACACTAATACTGAAGACAGGGACCGAAATATGGACAGTCCAGAATAAAATGGAAAATTCATCACCTGCCAAGCTCACTTTGGGCGCTACGAATTAAGAGTATTCTTTGTCGTGAATTATTCCTAACGTTTATTCAAATGAAGAGTTTTATATAAATAGAAGCTAAAACGTAAGAGGAAAAAAAATCACGTATGGATAGATATATTACACAAGGAGCATTGCTGATTAACAAGTAGTTCTAAGCATTATATCAATTGTGACGTAACTGGCCCGAACGAACATTCGTTGAAGTCAAGGATAAGTAAGCTCAAGGATAAGGCAACGGAGAGACGAGAATCATTCTTCGAATGTAACACTATAGTGTAAAATCTAGTTTTCCGATCGAACCACTGATTTTACAATTCTATCTCTCTTTATTAAAAAAATCTTCATCTCCTTTCCTGCTCTTTAAAATATTCTATATTTACGGAAACGTAGCAAATAATGTTAAAAGAACACGCGTCGCTTTTCATCCCTTTCAGTTTTAAAATAAGTGAAGATAATTTCACAGGTTATTTCTATTACATCTGTATTACAACTTACATCAGCTGTTTAATACATGGTCTTCGTCTGCATTATCATAACCTAAAAAATGTACGTCGAGCAATTCTTGTTCAAATCTAGAAAATATCCAGCATTACGCTTTTGGAAAGCGATACCTCTGTAGTATTATAAGGAAGCTCCGACTGATCGAAATACTGTCCAGATAGTATTCAAAGCAGAGACCTTACTTGCAATAACCAAAAGAAAAACATCATGAAAAATGTGTAAACGGAATTCTTACATTGGTAATAGAAGCTGAGTATGTAAAGGTAATGATGTCCTGCCGATAAAGGAGTTGTTACTTGTCACTTATGTTCATCTCAGTTCATTGTAAGGGATGGTTTAGTGGACCAGGCGCGTAGTCAGGGGGGCGAAGGGGCGACCGCCCCAACCCTTGAGCATATTGTTTGCATTTTTTTTATAATAACGCTAGTAATTTCAAAATAGAAAATGCTTAGATACAACTTACAATGCCTGGGAAGTGCCATTTCCAGCGATCTGGGAGACATTTTCGGCCAAAGTTTGCTTGTACGCATCGTGCCAACTCATGGTGGCACTACGCTTAGATATTTTGCCTACAAGCTTCGCCCCTCCCTTGGCAAATTCCTCGCTATGCGCCTGTACAGGACACAGCAGTCACTACTTAAAAATGAATCGAAATGGATTGTTTTCAAATACACATTAAGGGGGGGGGGGGGGAGAAAATGGGTTTTCTTGTAATTAGTGGTCAAGAACTTATTGAAACAGATGACTCACTTGCCTGAAGAATGTTTTCTGTGTACCGGTATCTAACAACTTCCTGATATATCTATTACAAGTTTACAACTAGTTTTCACATATCTTTATAAGTAAATCATTTTTATAACTATTATCTACTATCTATAAAATTAATTAAATAATAAACTATCGATAAAAGCAGAGTGACTCAATTAATTGAAAACATATAACACTAGGTGAAACATGTACAGTCATGCTAGCGTCAGCTTTGTATTTATTTTTGTATCAGTTTATCAGACAATGTTATTACGTCAAACTGTAAGATACACGAGACGAACGAACTAAGCGACGTTTTAATATGTTAATGTACTATATAAAATATGTTCGTTATTCGTATGCGTGGTTAGCGTAGCTTGATTTACTATTTTCCCCCACCTATTAGAAAAGCTTTAACATCTTTACCCATCGTCAGTATATATCAGTTTTATAATTAATTGTAAATAAGCTCAAAATAATTTTTAAAAATAAGGGGGGGGAGGGGAAAATCATATAAAATGTTCCATTACTGTTTTATGTTTGAATATCACTGCAATATTATATTCACAATAACGGCAGTTACGTTAACCAACTCGCACATTTCCCCTG
Source organism: Apostichopus parvimensis (assembly GCA_000934455.1). Lineage (NCBI taxonomy): Eukaryota > Metazoa > Echinodermata > Holothuroidea > Aspidochirotida > Stichopodidae > Apostichopus > Apostichopus parvimensis. The sequence goes on along the minus strand of KN882493.1, from coordinate 140,284 downwards.
TGTTGACAGGCTCAGTGAAGGCAAATAGCGCCTATAATGAGAAATGATTGTTATAAATTTTCATTCTATATAATGTAAGTTATATATAGTAAAAGAGTGTTACACTTTTGTGTGCCATTCGGTGAAACTTCAAAAATACTTTAAGAAATATAGAAACACATATCGACTGAAAGAACTGATCTCTATTTAAGCTTGCTTCTGACAGTGAACACCAGTGAGTGTATTACGAGCGCGCAAAATATCAGTGTATAGATAATAACAATGTTATATTACATATTCTTCACCACCCGTGCCGCAGGGAAAATTTTCGGCATTTGAACGTGTGTTTGGTACTGCCTTAGTTTTGGGCACTTTTGAAGTCCCCTTTGCGATCTTTAATGCTTTTATTTGGATTCTGAAACTAGCAATTTCCTAGAATTATAATGTAAAACAACCCTTTAGAATTTCTTTAAACAATATCATGTACGCCTTTAGGCTTAATTACTGTATATGATAAACTCTTTCCGAAGGTTTTGTAATTCATGAATGATGTAAGCTATCAGTTCTTCAAAACTGCAATGTCATGGTTGACGTAACATAAGGGTCCAACGTATAAATGATGGGGCATGTAAAGTAACATTGTAATTCAAAATATTAATATAACAAATTTAAGAATGTGATCTTTAAAATGTAACATATAATTGAATATGTCAATGTTATATCTTCTTCCATAGACAAGGAGCCTCTTTACTGTAAATAACTGAAATAAACGTTATAAATGTATTGGATTCGGCTCGAATGTTTCTGTTGAAGATTTCATATATATGTTAAAACAAAACGTCTGCCCCCTCCCTCCCCCACCCCCAATGGTGTAAAGGAACAAGAAATTGCCTATGATATAATGTAAAGTAATCAGAAATGTGTTCACCTGAACACATTACTTAACAGATTCTTCACCTAAGGAAGGCATGTCTCGAACGTATAACCCCTGATTGGAAGAAAGAAGCAAAAAATTCGCTATTCTTTTTATAATCCTTCCATATATTGTTTCCCACATTTCCTCAACTCACGATTGCAGTATTTTCTAGAAGAAAACAAATGCTAAATGTGAACAATATTTTTGAATCCATGAAAAGCGTATAGGGACAATAATTGAATGTTGTTACGAAATATATAGAAATAGTCAAATTATAATAATCAAGGAATAACCTCTGCTTTCATCGTTCTCCACACTCAGTCCTGCTGCTACATTGACAAGCTGTTGAATTCGATGATACCTAAAAGCTTCCATACATATTGTGTAAAAAGAGGCAGTACATCGTTCAAATGAAGCGTCGCGTTCTCTAGATTTTCTTGAACCCTTTTCATGATCACGTGAGCTAGGGTATCGTCTTTCATGCCTTCAAAAGTCAAAACAGTTTCTAAAACTTGCAACAAGAAGATAGCGTTTTCGGAAACCCATGGGTTTGGGATTGTCTGTTGCAGGACCGAAGACCTCAACTCTTCTGAAACGTTTAGTAATTCCTCCGATAACAATTCCAATGTGAACGCCCTCAGATGTGGTGACTTTCCTAAAGTTGCAATAAATTCCACAGCAGAACCTGAAAGTGTTCTCTGAAAAAACAGATGGATACAATATGATTATCATCAACTGATTGCATGAAGAAGTTATACGGTTAATGTTTACTAACCACAGTTAGAAGTCAAGTTTTAATTTATACAACTTTGTGTCAGCCTTTAACGAACATGCAACTTAATGAGTTACAGTAAAGGTACTTTACGACAGGGAAGCTCAAAATCAATAGAGAACATGAATAATAACTAATGTAATATCTATGCGTGCTTTATTCTACTTTCGTGGGGACAACACATTCTGTGCACTTTGTTTTATAGACAATTCTAATGCCAAACACTGATGTCTATTGGCACCAGTTACCAATTTTGATACTACCAAACAGTGTAATTTTCTAGCGCATAGTCCAACCTGTATCAGTAACATTTTAAAATGAAAGCATAGTCACACTATTACCTTCCGTAGCCTCTTGGAAATTAAATTCTTCGTAACATGCTTGATAAAATGTCTGCATTCATCTGCTACTTCCTCTCTGTGGTTGTCTAACACCGATGAACTCAGAAGATCGACAATCGCTGTTGAACATCTCGTCACGATAGGCAGATTGTCAAATTCCAAGCACTGTTTGTAATGAGTTACAATAATCTGAACGGAATGTTTTATGACCTCTATAGCATTCATTGAAAAGAGTTTACCATCACTGTCAGATAATATAGATTCTAGTTTTGTAAGGCTGGTCAAAAACTTGGTATTGGATAGGATGATCTCTCTACGCTGGATTTGTTGGGAATGGAATTCTGTTGAGTTCGGAGGTGTCAGTACTGCATGAAACTCGTCTTCGTCCATTCCTTCAAAGCTTAGCTCACAGGTATCATCTTTAAAATCAACAAAGATGAGAAACTATATATGAATACATGCACGAATGTAACAGAATCCAACATTTCATCTAAGATTGCAAACACAATAATTTCATTCATTATTCAAGGATTAGGAAAATGGTATTTTCAATTTCAAACAAATATTCCGTTGCCAGACAATTCAATACCTACAGATTTTTCTATATCCCTTATTGCTAGATGTCTAGATAAACTGTTTGATAGGGACTTAGTCTTGCCAAACAAATCTTTCATTCCTCCGGAAAATGGATCGGACCTGTTTTCGGTGATATCGTCATAAAATCATGACAGATGTACTCCAAAAAAAAGCTTTCCTTATCTTGATATGTAATACAATTAGAATGATGCCTTGATAGTCAATGTACTCTGAATTCAGGCTTTATCGAGTTACACTGTTTTTCTTCTCAGAATATTACTTTCGTCTGTGGATAAATGATTTATATTGTACTAATACAAATACGTTTTCAACTCATGCCATGATGATGACACTCAATTTGTCTTTATTAGGTACAAATGGCATTTCATAAAATTCTACAAAATTCATATCTTTGAAATGAATGCCACTAGGATTTGCTCTTCACCTGTTAGTAGAGAAGAAATTTTACAGGAATAATTAAATGAATCATATTACAGTTTACTGGCAATAGTTGCAAAATGTTTGGATGATGATGGATAGCAATAATAATGTTATGTACGTATGATAAAAAATGCAACCAGTTCAACTATATAGCTAAGATTCAGGGCTTATATGCAGGACAAGATAATAAATATACCTTTAGTTTGATGATTACTGACTGCGTTTTCTTTCGGTCTGAGCTCTGCCAGTAGAAGTTCTTGTTTCGTTTGCAAAAGCTCCTCTTCGAGTTTCTTCGCTTTTTCTTTCCAGGATTCTTCTCCTTTTTTGAGCTGAAGAGAAAGCTTAGCTGCAAATTCTCTGCTCGACAAGTCAGGGGGTTTCGTCCTAATGATAACCGTTGCAAGAGCAACCTTGAGTTTTTGTAAATAGTCCCTCTGAGATACGCTCAGATTGCTGGTTTTACTGATGCCTTTATTATCCATACTGGACAATGCAACTCGTGATTAATGAGGTGTCTGACATACGTTCTGCAAGGAAAAAAAGAATCCACCGATCAATAACTTATAAAAACAAACAAACACAAACAAACAAACGACGAAGTTTAACCAAAACAGTAGAAGACAATAACAAAAAGACAGATAAAAAAGGGGAAATTATCATTTTACTGTATTTGTCAAAGTGCTTCAAACGCTTCCTCACATTATGCAACGGGAAGTCTTATTAATGCAGCATATAAAGAATATCCTAGCTCACCGCCCCCCCCCCACCCCCCGCGATCACGTTCAACTACCGCATAAAGAAAGAAGTTACTGATCATATTAAAACATTGAAAAATAATAAATCGCCAGGTGTGGACCAACTCATTAAAGAATTCCTTCAAATAGTACTTGTGAACCAAATGATTGTTGCACGTTTTAAAATCGTTCTCACTTCGTGCACAATTCCTACTAGTTGGACTATTGGACTTATCAAGCCTATTTATAAAGGGAAACGGCGCCCTCAATTAAGAATTTTACTTTAAGTTGCCTTGGAAAATGGTTTTCCCTATATTTTGAATCACAGTATCACAAATTTTGTAAACGACACAGACTTAATTGGTGATGAGCAGGTTGATTTTAGAAGTCACCACTCTACAACGAATAATATTTTTGTCCTACATTGTATATTATTAATTTTTATTTAAGTAAGAAAAAAACTAGTTATTGTGCTTTATAGACTACCAAATTTAGTTGATATGTCCAGCTTGTGGCACAAATTATTTGCGCATAATATAAATGGTAAAGTCCTAAATGTTATCCACGCATCATATCAGAAGCCAATTCATGTATTTTTAAGGATGGTGAGAAATCTGATCTCTTTAGTCGAAATATAGTTGTAAGACAGTGAAAACAATCTTGACCCCAAATTTTGTTTACAATTTTTCTCGACGATTTTGATAAATTTATTAGCCATTGTTTAAAAGAGATATGTGATTTATCCATATCAATTAGTGAGGTATTGAGTGATGAAAATGATTGATTTTTTTTCTTGAATTATTCACTTCGCTACACTGGACGATATCAGAACATTGTTTATCATGAACCATTATGGGAGCTATGTTCCCTAAATAAGATGGGAGATGAAATCCATTATATTTTTGAATATTCTTACTTTAATCAAGAAATAAATCATTATGTTAAACCTTATTTCAGGAAACAACCCACCTCTTTGAAATTGGAACAACTTTTCCAAAGCAGTAATATTAGAGTGCTCAATAACCTAAGTACATTTTTGTAGACATATTTTATTTCATATTTAATGTGCAAAGTATCACCAAGGTGCTTATTGGTTCCTTTGATATTGATTTCTTTACCTGTTTATATTTTCTGTCTTTAACCAGGATGCCGTCTTAAGTAAGTTTTTATTTTATATTTATTGTTACTTCTCTGTAAGTCTGTTGTACCTCAAACGAGGATAAATAGAGAAAAATGAACTCAAACTTAACTCAAACTCATTGCTAGATGATTTTGCCTCAGAAAATGGGTACCAGTTTTGTGCGTTTTCGATTTGGGTACCCGAATGTTCGGTCGGGTACCCGGATCAGGCCTACATGTAAACCAGGAAACTGGCACACTTCTGTATTTCTTTTGACTGTAATGATCAATCAAAGACTCGTAATTAATATTTGAAAAACCGCCTAAATGACAAAACTAGGTGATATAATGTGCTTCAGTCACACAATTTATGTAGCTAATAATGCCATAAGAATATGATGATTTAGTGTGCCCATTTTTGTATATGCACTTACGGCCAAACACACTGGCTACACTACTATATTAGAGCACTTGCACACACTATTGGGATATCATTGCCGAAAATTAACAGTAAAAATTTCAGTTCCATGGATTGAAACACTTCTGTGGCTAGGAAACACCTAATTTGATATCCATAAGCAATTTAAAGTCTCAGGACGAAATATTTCTAAACTTATTGAGGCAACGAACTTGTGAATAATTATTGCATCATTCACACCCACTCATTCTTAGTGCTTACAAGTTACATATCGTCAGAATTTGTTCTAAATCATTCCTCTACTTAGTATACTAGGGTACAACTTTCTGTCGAAAAACAGAAAACTATGTTGATTTCCTTGGCAACTACAGGAGTAATTCCAATGGGCAATGGACATAAGAATTTTCGGGAGATGTCAATTTTAGGTTCGCTATACATAACATAATAGCCTATGTAGCTGTAACGTTAGGCCTAACATTTACTTAGCGATAGGATATGCTTAGCCTATGTTGTCGTTTTAGTGTACGCTGGACAGGCCTAGTCCCAGTTATATTGCTGTAGCCTAGTATATTTACCGTAACTTGGTAGACAACTTACTTGCATTATGGTAGGTCTTCACTTAAGTTGGTATTTAAATTAACATGAACGCGTACTTCTAGATTGTAACTTAGTGTAGGCCCTATGCAACGGCATATGGTAATCCGAAACAAAAACTACCGCCTAACGTTAACTTATGTTAACCCAACGTCACGTTAGGATAAGCTTAAGGTTAGGTCGGGTCTAACCGGTTCGTAGAGTTACTTGCTTGCCGAATAGGATAAGATGCTGCTAAGTAACAGGAAACTCACGATATAATCAGTATCATTACCGTGAAGTACCATTTCGTCTGTGCTTAGCAACATTTTCCCCGTAACTAATCAACTTACCTTACAACTTATACAAGTTACAACTTCGTCATCTGATGTCTGAAGTGACCGGTGTGAAGTTAGATGCTTATTCCTCGTTCCTTGTTCGACATTCGCGAATGGGTAACTGCTATTCAGTTACTTATTCGACAATGGTATCGATGTAACACCTATGGCAAGACGAAAGCTTTCTTACAAGATGTTCAATATTTGGTCGTGGAAAGAGGTTTATCATATGAACTCTAATGACAATGTAGAAGGGTACCATTATAAGTCTTGCCCGGACCAAAGAGTTCTTGACCAATTAAAGTGACCACTAAATCAACATTTTTTTAATGAATGTAACGGGAACTGAAAAAAACCCATTTAGGCCCCAAGCACAACCAGCACGCCTTGGACCTTACCAATGGGTAACATGAACTCTAAGGACATTGTAGAAGAGTACCATAATGCGTCTTGCCCGGTCCAAAGAGTGCGTGACCAATTTAAATGACCACTAAATCATTACTTCTTTAATGAGTGTAACGGGAATAATAGTCTTACTGGTAGGAGTGTTAGCTCAGTGGTTAACGCCGGTGCCTTCCAATCATAAGGTCCCCGGTTCGAGTCACTCCAAGATTAATGTATGTCGTCCAGTTACAGAGTTGATCATGGACGTTAAATATGAATGTAAGAGACTGACTTCGGTCAGCTTGCGGCTTTGATAAGCCAATGAGGCTTCTTCGCGAGTTCCTGCTTGCAACAGGATCTAAAATACATACATACATACACCTAATACATACATACATACATACATACATATACAGACCACTGATCTCTACACTGTAGAGATCAGTGATACAGACATACATTCATCTGTATTACAAAGAAATAAAGAGAAATAATCAAGATAATCATTTAAGAAGAGCGCCATCACTATGCAAACTTTCCGCGCCGTAAATATATCCTTGTGCTTTAAACAATAAGCCTAGTTATACAAAGAACATATACACAACCTAGCCAACCTGAAATCAACAAAACTGAATGATCTGACCTCCCCAGGGCTCGCAAACCAAAGAATACTGACAATAATAATATGCTAATCAGGGACGTAGCTAAGGCCTGATGATTGGGGGGGGGGGGGGGGGGGGGGGGGGAGGGAGGAATAGGGGTGATAAATGTGTCATCTGAAATGCAATTTTTAAGAACAAAGAACAATTTTGTAATGAGTAAGTTGCTAGGTAATTAATTAC
>KN882493.1:108873-126854 GCA_000934455.1 Apostichopus parvimensis | reverse complement strand
CTGGGACCAAATAATTAGATGTGTGAAATCTTATCTCTAACAACTTGATAGGTCAACTGACGTACAGAAATTTCTTGAAAATAATAATGATATTCTTTGTGAATTCAAAAGATCTCACCTTTCGAATTTTATGCAGCTTTATTCATACCCCTCCACCAATCCCCCAATCCATAACTTCATTCCGAAGTCAACTCAAACCAGCTTTTCACTATCATGATTAATAACACACCTTATAGTTCCGGGGCATTTAATTACCTCTTTATATCATTTGTAGGATAAATGAACGAAAGCTGCTAACAGTTAGTTTTTACAATTTCAATAATAGAGATGACGTCATTCTCATCAACCAAAAATACCCCATTGTTCGATCTGTTTACGCTGTAGGATGGTTTATGTAATGAACCATCGGTATAAATGAAAGGATTTTAGTGCATATAAATAAGTAAGATACTATAAATATCGAAATTTGACAATTAAAATGGCCTTGTACTTTTGCCCGACCATCGGCCGGGATAGGCGTGCAGACTTAGGAAACATCATTCAATATAGACATGAGATGTATACATACAGTACAATCAGTTTTACAATTTCAATATCACCTTGGACTCGTATTAATTTTTGGGTGTGTTTAAACAGTTCTCAAGGAATCCATCTTTCAAGTAGCATACTTTATTATTTACATAAGACGGCCTGAACGATTGAACTCTGGAACGGTATTCTCTGATCTTATTAATAGAAATCACTGTTTATTGCATAGATTTGTTTATATTAGGTGACGACATCTATAAAACACCAGTTGATTCTTAGAAACCGGAGCATGTGCGAAATTAATATTGCGCATATAATGAAAATGTTTCCTGGAAGTCTCGTGTGCACGACACTCCCAGCACTGAGCCGTGTTTGGTATACATAAACTGAATTCAAATTGGTTGAGTGATTCATTGATTAATTTAATTTTCTCTGGACCTCTTCACATCAAGAAAACAGAACACATTCCAACGAGTTTCGAGTGTAGGAGAAACTTCTAAAAAAGGTGAGTTACTTTTTGTGAAAAATTCTTTGTATAGATTTTTGATAACTTATACTTTGACAAAAAGTTCAAAAGCAGTACCAAGGGTTTTCGTTGTAGGACATCCCCCCCCCCCCCCTCTTTCCGCCTTCAATTTCCGAACCTCAACCAATTGAATCAATATAATGTTTTGAAGTAAAGTACAATATCGCCTTTTATTTCCCTACGGTTGTTTTTAACTGTGGTAACAAATTATTGAACAATAGTAATTAATAAGTTATTTAATATTCTTAGATCGAATTCAGCAATACGTACGCTATATAGCGAGCCAGTAATTTATGCAAATTACTTCCGTTTTTTGACATTGTTTTTACTCCGTCGGCAGCGTTCAACTTAAACAGCACCTTGTGTGTCATACAACTCACATAGTTTAATTTGTCATATGGCCATATTAGCCCTGAAATTCACTTGATTAGCTTATAATTTTATTCAAATCAATTGTATTTGCTAACTCAATGTTCAGGAATACGGCAGCGTTTGTATAAGTTGACCACTTAAGTTATTAAAACTACTTTGATACATGAAACTTTTAATGGTTTGCAGCAGCAATTAAAGTGCTGAAAATCAAAAAATTTGTTTTGGACAATGTGCCTCTTTATTTGACAGCCCCAATGCTTGTTTCAATAAAGTTCACTTTTGGTTGTAAAACGAATAAATTACAAATAAGCATGACTATAACATATCATGTAAGAACCAAAACCAAACTCTTTCTCAGGTCAAAAATAAAGTTCCTCTACATTATTCTTATATATATATATATATATTGATGAACTTCACCGTATACTTAAAAGAATCTAACAAAAAAGAGGAAAAGTTGTTGAAAGTAATTCATTTATTAACATTTTCCTCAATAGGTTTTGGCCTGTAGTGGATGGTTTCTTCATAAATCTACGAGGACAATATTTGTGATCAATTAATCATACTAGTACTTTTGGAGGTAACGTGACACACAAAGCGATGGATTCTACGACACCATTACCAACGGATTCAGAGATGAGCAATTTCTTCACCGAGGATGTACTATGGAATCAACATATAACGACAGAGTTTAGTGCCACAGATGGCAACTTAGTGCCACTCTTTCTTGCAGTATCGGTGCCATGGTTTATAACATACCTCTTCGTTTACTCGTGTATCTTCGTAGCAGCTGTAGTAGGTAATCTACTCGTCATTGCTTCATTCCACGTCGAACCAAAACTACGGAAAACCACCAACTTTTATTTTGTGAGTCTCGCCCATGCGGATCTCTTAGCGACACTCCTTGGGCTCCCACCAGCTATATTCGCTCGTCTAGCGTATGGTTCAATCACATGCCTTGCTAAAAACAGACAGTATTTCTTCATGATGGCGTTTATGATGAGCAGTATTTCGGTGGGCCATCTGGTGGCTATTACAATCGACAGGTAGGTTTACGTTTTCTATTTTAAATAAGAAAATCGAAGATAGTCGATTAAGATAATTCAGACGTACGTTATGTTTCAATGGGCAGTAGTTGTAACGACATGTCATTACTAAATGTTTTTTTGTAAATGTGTTTGTAAATTTGTAAATGTAAATGACTGTTGCAGCACACCGATAAAAAACCTAAGAGAACAGCCTCATTTTTGAGACCAGTTGATTAATCTTCTTAATGTCTTTATGTCTGAGAATTTTACATCCCGCAACGATTGCTAATGACGTTGAATATAGTTCCTAATGATAAATACAGCTGTTGTACGTTGACTGTCTATGTATACTATTTTATATATGTACCCAATATGAACTCTATGTAACAATTTAGTTCTATCCTGTGGTCACTGTATCGAATTCAGACAAAAGTACAAGAAAATTTACATTTCCCAGTTAGTTTCGTCAGTTATTGATTAATTACATATAACCTTATTAGAGTTTCTGCCCTTCTGAGTTATTGTATTTTATATCAGAGCCAAATCGTCAACATATTGTTTACAAGTCATAAGTTTCATAAGTTCTTATCTTTTCTCTTACAGATTCATTGCCATTACGTGGCCACTTAGGTATCCCCAGTGGGTGACTGTGGGACGTTGCAAAGTAGGACTCTTAGTAATCTGGTTACTGGGAATCGGTTTTGGAGTTTTACCACTTATCGGTGAACTAGACAACCCCGACGAATGGGTTTGTGGTTCACAAGTTTATGACGGTGCAGTTGTAACGTTACATCGTCTCATCGCCGTCGTTGCTCTTCCCGCCATTCTTTTTGTGTTGGCGTGTTGCTATGTACGCATATTCATCGTTGCTAGGCGATGGGCGCACCAGGCCGCTATTCGCCGCAAGACAGCCGTCGGAAGTAACGAGAGCGATGAAATGGAGAGGAAATCTACCATGAGAGCGACAGTAACCACGGTGATGATTCTTGGTGTATTTGCAGTCTGTTGGCTTCCGTCGAGCGCTAAGTTTTTTATTGAGACCTATGCCCAGACGACGGACGAAAGTCTGTTTTTAATCCAGACTATGGCAGAAATGCTGAGCTTTATGAATTCGGCTATAAATCCATACTTATACGCATCTCGTAACCAGGACTTCAGGAGAGCATACGAAAAGGTACTTACGAAGTACTTTTTCCGATGTATCTGTCCCTGTCGAACAGACAAGTCACATTCGAAAGGGTCTAAAACAGTAGAAAGTTCCCAATCTACTCAAGGAACAGAGTTTGCCTAGCATTTGTGTTGACACTGGTCCAAGTCCAAATAGGCCAAGGATGCGATATTTCCAAAACAGTTATGTCACCAATAACTGTCGGTCCAGAAAGTTTGCTGCAGTTGCTCTGTTGGACAAGATCCCACCTATACCATGTGTCGTTTTATTGTGTCTTCATGCGTAGTAATACATTATATGTTTGTTCATATTCATGTTTTAATACATGTAATCATGCACAAATGTCGTGTAACTATTGTAAAGCGGCTTTCAATACGAGCTGTACTGCATGAATGTAACTGAGCGAGCACTTCTTATAGGCCGCCGTGAAACGTGCAGTTACTATGTTGAAGTTCGGTGTCAAGTTTGTGTGTCCTAGAAGTCCTCAGTGGACGATTTCAATCAGAATCACTGTTTATAAGAAATAATACGATAGATAGATTGAAAGTTCGGTCAAAAAGATGAAATGACAGTCGAAATTATCGAAACCTTTTATTTTAAAATTATCGCTCTTAACGGTAATGAAAGTCACCGTTTGCTGCACCGCTTGTCTTCGGAATTAAACCTAAAACATACAAAACTATGTTATTTAGCAGCACAGATGCAGTTCTCATTTCATCTATGTAAGAGTAAACAGAACACATCTGCGGACAATAGAGGAACCGATGTGTATAACTCACCTATTAGTCACCTAAGATATCTTTCTTATCTACGTTAAGTGTGCTAATGAACCAAAATGGGTCAAACATATACCTCAGCGTTTGAAAATGCATGTACATGTAGCTTTTTATTGTTATTATTATTTATGTTTAAATATTTGAGCATCTACCATCAGATGACAATCCGCATTTTAACTGACTGAGAGTCAAAGCTCTGGTAAATAATACTCGTTGCGAAATTAACGACACGATTCTGACATGGTACAAGTCTTAGCATGTCACTCAATCTAATATGACAATATTATCTACAAGAGAGGTAGGTAGTATATACATGAGTGACGATTTTTGTATAATTGTGATATGTAGAGTGGCTTACTGGTGTTTATATCACGTGACTTGACCCGGAAATTCAGCGGTGCAATCTTGAAATAAACAATTCAGAGAGGTTCCTTTGTCACCACAGACTATATACGAAACATTTCTGGTTCAAAACCAAACTAGACCAGACCTCAACAATTGTTAAGAAGTGCTCTTATCACAGGTGCCACAGTAGCATTGCACATTGTACTGTGTTTATTTGTTGTATTCTGCTTTACTTGCCGAATAAGTTTGGTAAAACCGTGCATTCTTGTCAGCTGGTCCTGTCTTGTGGAATGATTTACCTGTGTCTGTCAGGACGTCTCCTTCTCTCTCTCAGTTTAAGTCACAACTTAAGACTTATTATTTCAATCTTTCTTTTTCATAATTATTGTACAGCGCCATCGAACACTCTGTAGATTTTGGCGCTTTATAAGTTTATCTATTGTTATTATTATTATTATTAACAGTCAATGATGTCATCATGCGGGAACCATCAGTTCTGTAGGTCCTTAAAAGAGATTAAAATAATATACGTACAGGGTTAGTATAGAGTATTGTTTATTTGTGGGGCTTTGTTTGTTTTACATTCTTTTAAACTGATAAATATCTTTCCGGATCCGGATGTGGCATTCTAAGGAACCAACATGCAACATTTACTTTAATTTTTTATCAGCAATAAATGGAGGTTGGATATCTCAATCAGTGACGTAACCACGAATGCGGAGAAGGTATGCTTGCATACGACAGTTCCTTATACAGCTATAACGGTTTCGTCGTAACGATATTCGTTAAAGTCAGTGGAATATTTATAGTGATGAATGGGTACTGCGGCATTTTATAATGTTTTTGTTGGAGGGGGGGGGGGGGGGGAGTCAAATTATCGAGTATCACCCTGAATAATATTATAGCTGGTTTCATTCGCGAAGGCAGTATCCTAGATATAAATGTTACTTAGTGTAAGTAGTAACTTCATTAGAATTTACAACAGAATATGTGGTTCTGTTAACATTAGTTAGTAATTACATAAACATGTTAAAAGATGAATGTTTTAATTTCTTATCATTATTATTGAAAATAGAACTTGTCTAGTTAGACAAAACATTGTCAGATTTGTCATACTTAATCTAGTTTTCATAAAATAAAGAAAAGAAAAAACAAGAGATAGAAAAATATCTTACACCAGGAGATGTTCTTTTCGTTAGCTATTTCATTTTTATGCTAGTAGTCAGCTTATTGAAACAATCAGGAAGTGGTTACACACTATGGAAACATTTCAATACAGAACTTGCGACTGAGAACATACTGCTGATTGAACCCAAACGATTTATATTTAGATATGTGGAAATGTTCGTAGATTAGTTTGTGTGGCAATGGAATTTGAGTCTCTGTTGGAGTACTATTCTAAAGACTATTCCATACTATATAAATTCTTATAATAATAGTGACAAATGGATGTTCATTCAAATGGGGTATATCATTGCCATACTGGTTAGGCTTAATAATGTCGGGAATTGGTCATATAGCAACTAATAACTGGTTTTTCTTTGAATAGAAACCGGGTCTTCTCTTTAGAGTACTAACCATATATCTTTGTATAATCAACTATTACATAAAAGCTGGCGTATGTAGTAGCATCGCGTTTAATTAAACTCAGAAAAGTATGCCAGCCTTCTTTCATGTAATAAATATTCCCAATAGGTCATGTGATTGACAATCATACAAGTAATTCTATGAAGGTTTAATTAACGCGGATACTGCAATGTTGAAATTGAAATTGTGCCAAAGCATTGCGATACTTCCGTTTGCGTAGTATTTCTCATAAATAAAATAAATTACCAAGTCGTTGGATAATATTTTTCCTTTCTCTATTTAGACTACACAAATGACAATATCCTTTCCTCTTTCGCAGAAAGCCTATATCGAAAGAGGTTTAGTCTTTCTGTTATAAAGACTGGCTGTTTTTTATTATTAGTTTGTAACAGGGTATGTCCTCAATATACTGCACAGGGGAAACAGCCAGGTATGGACGTCATTGTTTCTGTTTTGAGGAGCGGCTAGAGAAAATTGGTTAATTATGCACTTGCAGAGCTTTCACCTGGGCATTCGACCAAGTTTGGGAATGGTGAGGGGGGAGGGGGGGGGGGGTGGATATTAGTGTGTCATTTTATTCATCAAAGTTTTAACGTTACATTTGTTGTCTCTTAACTCAAAATTAGTGAAAAAAAGTGAAACGCTCGAGCACAAAAAGTGCTTGACAGGTTAAGGTTAGAAATAACTAAGAAGAACAATGGTCTACTCCTAATGGTTGAAAACAGACGTAAACTTCTAACTTACGCCATGCTGATAACATGAAGAAACAATTTTCATGTGACCACGAAGTATCGCTTTGAGCCATCCCTGATTTACCATCTACAAACACATTCCACTCCATCATCCATACAACAACGACGGCAACAGTGAAGTAATCAATTTATCATGAAACTTGCCAAACATGCTTGGGTGACATGGTCTTCTTTGGAGAGTGGTGTAGGTCTTGCAAGCAATTAACCTACTATTAACATTGCCATTGGTACACTTCAGTTGCTAAAGAATGTAAAAACAAATTGGGACCATGCAGCTCGATATTCCATACTTAACTTATTGTACATTTATTGAGCTTCCTGACATTTTAATAACCAATTACATTATCTGACTATTTTATCTGACTATGATCGTTTTATGCTATAAGTAGGCCTATGAATATACCCGACCATGGCATTCCTTCGTTCTCGGCATGACAAATTGGCGTTATTTAAAGAGAGGTGTGAACTGGAATCAAGCGGTACCGTACTTCCATTACTTCATCTTGTAGGGCATTCATATCTTCATAGACTCCTTGTCCAGTCGCGCAGTTCTTTGTCCTACATGGGAACAAGCTTTGTAGTTGTTACAGTGCCACCTGTAACAGATGTTACTGTGTTACGAACACGAAAGTGTACTTACTGGTGCACGGTTGTGGGACATGAACAGTAGTTACTGTACCAGCTATGAGTATCGGCTGCACGGATAATGATGACGATGAAAAAGACGATGACGATAGCAATAACGATGTCGGCGACGATGACTAACAAATATACCATAAATACCAGACACCTTGAATCTGTTTTGTTTTATCAGGCAGTTCAATGAGTCATATACATTATCATGATATTTTAATTATAATATTTGTTTAACCTTGTACAAACAAGTTTACATACATCCAAGAAACAATCATAAGTAGATGACAATTTTTATGAAAGCAGAAAAAAGGTACCTTACCATGTCTTTTCGGCAAACTGCAAACGGGAATAGGTATAATTGCACCACTCTGGCATATCGGTCAGCGCTTAGCATGATTTTGTCACCATCTGCAGGCAGTGACACTCATATAAATGGATATGTGTTTAACTTACAACAAGAAATAGAAAATCAAACAGTCTCATTGAATATGAAATTTTCGTTCTGATCCTGACATTGGATATTTCAAATGGTTTAGTAAACTAATGGTATAGCTCCAACATAATCTTGGCGCTGTATAGCTGCTGGCGTCAATTCGATTCTATCAGTTTTTCGCGTTTGTTTGTGTTTCTGTTACGTTTATATGGTGGTTTAAAGGGTGTGTATTTGCTCATCGTTTTAGTCTTATATCTATATATGGATTGTATTTTCATTGATTCCTGTGTGGATTTTGAACGATGTAAGTTTGTATTTTGTTTAGTTACAAGACGTACCCTAGCCTACACCTTTAGGCTCTATTTACATTCCACTATTGAAAGTTAGCTCCCCACCATTTGTATTCATTTGCTATTGACTGGAGGATTTGTGTGCTCACCGTATAATGGAGTTGCTTCACATGGACGAACATTTTGAATAACGTCTGTTACCTGGGATTTGATTGCAAGGAACTGCAATCGTGATACTAACAAGACAGTGATAGGTAAGTCATCTAAAACTATACCGGCTATATTCAACATTACTATGCGCTATACACATACCGTTCCGAAACCCTGAAATTCATGCAACATTTGAATTGTAAACCTTCTTCGGAGTTGAAAAACACAAAAAAGGAGTTGGGTATTTCTAAATCTTGCCATAGAAGAGGTAACCGTGCAGGTAGCCATGTTAAATGAAACATTACTGTGATTGCTTTGGAATAGACCCGCAAACAACCAGGTGGTTTATTGCCGCCGCCCCCCCCCCCCCCTTCTACATTAAAGACCATCAAGCGTAATTATACCACCCATTCCCAACAGGAAGGCAAATCCAATAGGAGTAAACTCCCGATTTTTTTTCTGACCAACGCACCTAGTAGATATAGCTGTGATAACAGAAACTAGGCAGACCGACCTAATTCCGGACGATTACATTTCCGTCACCAACTTTAATCTATTTACAATAAATAGATCGTATAAAAGAGGCGGTGGGGTAGCAGTCTATGTAAGGGAGAATATACCAACTTGCCCCCTTTAATGACATCATAGTTCCTGAGGGACTGGAATATTGCACCTGTATTTGGGTTCGGCCTATCGTCTTCCACGTGAAGTGTCTGGAATAGTAATGTGTGCTGCTTTATATACCCCCAGAGTCGCCTAATCAGAGAATTCTAATATATCACATTGTCACTACGATTGACATCCTGAAAACTGACAGTCCAGATTTGGGTGTGGTGGTTCTGGGGGACTTTAATAGAATAGACATCAGTCAATTATGTAGTACTCATTCATTATGCCAAGTATAGTCAAACATTCTACCAGAAAAGATGCGATTTTAGACCTCATAACTACTAACATAAAATCTTTATATGCTATTCCAGTTGTGTGCTCTCCAATTGGTAGAAGTGATGATAGAACTGTATAATTGGTCGACTTTCAATGATATATAAGTAGATGGGACATGTTCAGAAAAGAACAGTTAGGACCCTTGTTAAAATCTAGAATGCAAGAGTTTGGGGTTTTGGATTACCAGTCACACATGTCATGAGGTTCTGAATGCTAATTGCACTCAAGATGAAGCTAATGCTTTTTATGATACCATAGATGAAAAATATCAATCAAAAGCTCCTCCTGAACGGCTGGACCGATTTTCTTCAAACTTGGTACCACGGGATGAACCTTGGTGTCTCCTAGGCAAATCGAACCAAATGACAGAGATCAAAGGTGAATTTTAATGCAGATCGAGTGTTGTTTTAACTCCAAGGGGAAACATTTAAGTGACATGGAACCTTCACAGGTATCATGGTAATGTCAAATACTATCACAATATGTGCTTGCCATTTGACCCGATGTCAACGGTCTCGTTGTTAAAAGTCAAATGTAATTGTTTACCGGTACCCAGTCCTTAGTTACAAAATGAGGAAAATTTCACATTAATTTTATCACTGTTTAAAAGTATGATAATAATTGATCGAAACAATAAAAAACGCTTTCTTTTTCTTTTTATTGTCTACCTTGGTACGTAAAATTATTTGCATTTTTTTTCTGTTGCCATTCCGTACTATAAAAAAAAAAAAACAATTTTCTATTTGTAGTTATAGGTACCGCGGCGCCTTTATAATACGATACCAACCAGTAAAATTACAGCAAATTGAGTAATGTTCTATAAATAGATATTTAAGGAAGAATGTGTGAAATATCGCGTATTGTATTAAACTTAACTAATGTACATTGACTGAGGAACTTTGCTTGAATAAACACTGGTTAAATATAGTTTAGGGTTAAATGAAGTTTAAATGAAGGTATACAATGAAGGTACAATGAAGGTATACGCATGGGATTCATTGTGCTGTTGGCGTCACGGTTAAAATGGCATTGTTCATTGCGTTTCGACGTTCAATGTTCTATAGTTGTTATTTAGCAAATCAAGTACTACATAACGGTTTGTTCTCAGCATAGTTTACTCAGAGAGATATTTCTGTCAATCTCCAAATTTGGATTTTTCCTGCTTTCATAGGTAATTATCATGTCGCTTTTGACTTTCGACCTGCGCTTAACTATGCTCAGATTTTAACAATTTACGTGTATTTTAAAGTATAATGGTAAGTGATTTATTCAGCTGCCATAACTGGTGAGCATACAGGTTTTCATCGGAGTCGTTCTGTGAATGTGTAGGCCTGCTCACGAGATCATTATTGGTAAGACTTGCATGTTGCACAAGAAAACTTATAAACTTGTCGTGAAGCTTCCAATATATATGTCGTGCAC
Organism: Apostichopus parvimensis; assembly: GCA_000934455.1. Lineage (NCBI taxonomy): Eukaryota > Metazoa > Echinodermata > Holothuroidea > Aspidochirotida > Stichopodidae > Apostichopus > Apostichopus parvimensis. Next base: position 115,896 of record KN882493.1, on the reverse strand, counting down.
CGTTTGCCTTATTAAGAGCGTTGTGAGTAGAAGAAGAACATGACATTTCGTGGATTTGAAGTTATTCTCCATTGACAAGTAACATTATTTTTATTTTAATTATGATTAATTTTAATTTTAATTATAATTAAAGTTGATGTATATTATGTTATTAGATAGATCCTTGTTTGCGATAACAGAACTAGGCGCACACGGTAAAATAATCGCTGTAATTGATGAGAGAGGCTCTGAACGTGTAATATAATCATAACATATAATCCCATGTATAGATATGCGTATTGACACGTGATCTCTCACTGGTAAAGCTTCCACTGTTAATGTTATATACAGAACCCATGCATCAACCAAGAATTACCGTGAATCATCGATATAGAAGTTGATATAAACTACTAGTACTGAGGTATACATGATTGTCATTGTAGCGGGTGATACCAAAGAAAGGTTCTGTGTTATAGTATCCACAAATTAATTGTACATCACATGGATTATCACTTTGTTTCCCTGCGCAAACAATTATCCATTTTAGAACTGATATGAACATTTGAAAGAGAACACGATATAATGTAAGGTGATAACTGTTGTCATGATTAAATTTAATAGATGTAAGTTTACCAATTAATACGCCGAGCACAAACCTTTACTCGAGATGGCTCAATCTCAACCACAATATAAGCAAAATTCACCATCGGGCCAGAATCAACAGCAGTATAATAAGTCATCACTGAAAGGATCGACAGGACGAGTCATTACCGGAGGTGCCATCATTGTGCTGGGGGTTTTCGAAATACTATGGGCCATTGTTCTCTTAGCGGTACCACTGGATAGCTACTATGCCTATTGTACTGCCGACTATATTGGTTGGGGAATCTGGGGTGGCGTGGTAAGTCTTGCTTGGAATTATGTGATGCTTTTCTGATTAATTAGTGGATTATCATCATATTTGGGATTCACGACAACAAAAGGGTCTGTCCTTTAAGAATTTGAAAAGGCATGCAAAACGTTCTTTATTGTATTAACTATAGTTGCGTTTGCACTGTAACGTCTCCTGCAATCAAATAAACTTGAGCAGTAAATATATTGTTCAAAGCATTATTACCATAACATATATTGAATACCTGGAGAAAGTCTGTTCCTGAGTATCATTGCGTCTTCACGTGTAAACAGAAATACCTAGCATACATAATTTACCTAAAATTGTATGACCTCGTTCTAACAACTACGATTATACTTGACTACAAATATTCAGAAAGCCATGACATTTAAATATCCATATGGTATAAACAGGTATTTTTATTTATTTTGTAGTTTGCCGTTGTAACAGGAAGTTTTGGGATAGCAAGCAGACGACAAAAGTGCATGGTAAGAAACCCGTCTACCATTATGATTATGACGACGACGAAGACGATAATGACGATGACGACGATCATGACTATAACCGTGACGATGTCCGTGACATGTCCATGACGGTGTCGATGTTGATGACGTAATAAATCTGCAGATCGGAATTATTGTTTTCAGCCCTACCTTCTGTCGACGTATATAGATATAACAAGGTACCACAGGTTGCAATCTGGTAAAAGGTGGGAACTTCGAAAATTGATATCTCATATTCGTTTATTTGAGATCGAGAAACATAAGGACTTTGTTGCCTTCATTGTTGTTCTTACGATTTACATACGGATAACACCAAATTATAAAAACAGTTATTAGCCCAACATTCCCTGTAGACCTAATCACATACATAATGATACAAGTGCATCAAAATGTACAAGTTTACGTCTTAAAATTCCAGTTTTGTTCTGTGTAAGAAAACCTCTATCAATGGGAATTGGCTTCATGGTTACCCCCATTTAAAAAAAATCTCTCTTGCGAATTGTTCTTATTATTGCAGGTCATTGTTTACATGATTCTGGCCATCGTTGCGTCAGTCATTGGTGGTGGCGGCCTCATTAGTTCATCAGTTGCGGCAGATTGCGTTTATCGACGTTTACCGAAGAACGACGTAAGTATTACCATCGTTTAGATGTAGCGTGAAATAAATATATGAAACAAAATTCGTATCCCATAGCGTTGAGCAATGATTTGTTGCAACTGTTAGTGTTACTAACACCTGCCATTAACAGCAAACCATGTTTTCTCCACATGGTACCTCATTTATTATTATCGGAATACTATAGGTTATCATTGTTAACTGTTTGCAAAAAGGCCGTTTTAGTTAAAGAACAGACGTTAAATCACCGCTAAATTAATTTTTCAAATTTGACTATTGACAGAAATCCACATGGTAAAAAAACATCCTCTTATCTTTATTCTAGCTTGTATACAAACCATTTAGCCACAGAAGTACGTTGATAAAAACAAAACCTTCAATTCAGAGTACATCAGAGGCTAAGAAAACATTCCAACCGTATCATCGTTCTGGGGCAAATAAAGAACTTACAATGTAGTATAAAACAAATGTAAAGTTCATGTGTTGTGACGTCATCATGACGTATTTGTTCACAGTACTACTACAGCTCGTCATACTCTGATTATGTGAACTTGATGCACCAGTTGAAAACTCATGTGGCGTTTTACATCTTATTGGCTGCAACCTTTGTCATCCAATCACTGGCTGCCATCATCGGAGCAAGCTTCACATGTGTTGCAGTTTGTCATGAAAGTAACAATCAGCATCAGCAAATGGTAAGTTTGGTCACTGTTTCCCCATGTATCGGAATTCCGTCGGCATGGGGTATAAATATAACAGTAAAGCCACGTGCTCTCTCTTTTCAATCTCGGTCTTGAACCGAAAGCAAAACCGTAAGTTGCTCTTGTTTAATTATGAAATGTTAGTCAGAATTTTAGTTCAAATAAAACCAATTTCCACCTTCATTGAGATAACATGGACTCATTACTTCACGAATTAATTTCGATGTTTTTGGTACTTTTATAGATGGCAAAAGAGGCAGGGAAGAAGCTAAATTAAAGCTTGAACGAGGAGAGAAAGAGAACGTGAAACTAAGGAAAGGAAAAGGCCGACGCTCGTATAGAAAGAAAGAACATTCATTTGTATTAACCATAAACGTTGACAGAACCCTCAACGAACAAAACTAGGACCATAAGAAGGAAAGGATGCCATATGAAGCATAGAAGTTTAAAAGTTTAAAAGGATATATATAGAAAATGATGACTTTTTTGTTCTATGTAACCGCTATTAATGTTATTGTTATTGTTAATAATTATATTGAACCTTTGAAACTCATAGACTCTCTCTCTGTCCGTCTTTGCGCCGTTGTCGACTGCTCTCTTGAAAAGAATCCGTAACAATATGCAATATGACATGATGTTAGAATTCCTTCACAAGTATACGCGAAATATCTTTAGTACAGGATTTAATAATATAGTAATATAGTGATATGATATGATATGATTAATGATATGATATGATGTTCACATATAAGTTTACTCCGTCTGATATCTGATATTCATCAATTCTAAATTTCTAGATTTTACACCAACCCACTCAGCTACCATATCAACCAATCAATTTCCAGGCCCCGTACCCTGCAGTGATCACAACCAATGGTCAACCAACACCATATACTGCAAACATCCAAGGTGTACCACCATCTTACAACTTTGCTGCCAATAATCAATACTAGTGTCGTTAATATGAATGAAGACAACATATTTTGGCATCCTTTCGCTTATATTCTGCTTTAATTCATAATGCAAAAGTTTCAGTTTTGTCTACCGTCTTGGTTACCGATTGCTAACATTTGTTTACGTCATAAACGTTGCGCAACAAAGTTCCATGACTTTCAGCAGCTTCCAATCTCGAATAATAGAAGTATATCGTTGTTATAATGTACTTACCTATAAATAAACAGACGGTTCATAATTCTTACTGAACTGGTTTGATTCATTCTTTGCAATGATCGTTCATGATCATGGTAAAACAAAACATAATTAGTTGGACAGGAGGAACTTGGTTAGATCAACGTTTCATTCGCTGATTCGTGGTATCAATTGTTATTTTTTAAAGTAGATTTTATATAACACTTATACATTGCTTGCTTGGAAAATATATTGTCTTAAAATGTGATAACTGACAGTTTGAGCAGAATTATCGTGTTTTATCATATATGAAGGTTTGGAACTATTCATATTGCCGATACGAGTGCCTTGAAGCATGATATGAGGTGACAATATAGGATAGATTTCATTTGCAAACTGTCCCAAATGGCAGATATTTCCACGAAGTGTTTGCTCAGGCCTGGGTAACAAAAACAGTTAAAATACCTTATGTGGAAGTTTATATTTGCTGACGAAAGAAATAAACCGCGTCTGAATACGTGCATTGTCTAATACAAAGCCATTGTTAACCTATATACTCGAGTAATGTTATGCTCGAAAGATTCCACGCAGCAATAATTTCAGCTGGATATGTGTATTGTGTTTCATATAATGTATTGTATATATAACTTACATATATACTAACAGAATTGAGATTATCTTAAGCAAAACGCGTACGATTTTTATTTATCTTTTGAACACGCTATATCTTAACTGCAATATATTGCTTATACATATTCACGCGTCATTGATGGATGAATGAAATAGTCATTTAAGTTCGAATGAATTGATTAGATCATCTCCTCAATTGAGACAAAACTCTTATTGTTAATCCATTGGTCTGTAAAGAAAGTCATTCCTTAAAGGGATCCTCTGGGGTGACATGTACATTAAATTAACAAACTTAATATCATTAAAGAACAAAGATTTTGTTGGTAAGTTGTAGAGAATTCAAAGATATGTCCGGTTGCAAGATAGAACATTATAGTAACTGCTGTCAATACAGCACTGTCGTGGTATGCGATATATAGCCTAACCAAAGAGCCTAGCCAAATACAGTTCATTGAATTTCGTGATGATTGCTTAGTTGTCATTTTACTGAATTCACGGCTACATATAACTGATGTGCGTTTGTAAATATATGATCTTCTTTAACCCATTCAGTACATTTACTATGTTTCGGAGAAGCTCAAGTTTTCGTAGTGGTCCATGTTTTCTTTTTATCATATTTTTACACCTTAACCAATTAAGATTTACTAGTTTAGTATGGCAGTTATATCTCTTTTCAATCGCACGATATTGTGTTGGCCTATTGCTGGCTGTACTTTACTTGTCACGACTTCATAATATCTCCCAGGTAGAGCGAAAATGCTGTCTAGAATTTTCTTTTATACAATATGCCCAAAATATTAGCCCGAAATCGCGTACCTAGTAGCCATATACATGTGTTAAAGTGTGACTTAATATGTGAGGAAATTGTGTAACGTTTGTCCTCCCTGTAACAAGTGCATGAGTAGCTACGGTACCACTCCCAGTGGCAGTAGTAGTACTGTGTACTAAGTCCCTTTTCCCCTCCCGTTGATCCCTATAACCAAGGCTGAAATTAACCGCGCACCAGGCGCCTTTTGGTGCCCGCTACCTGCCAAACAGCGCCCTTAAGACCCAAAAAGAATGCTACCAGGCGCCACTTTGTTTTACCGTAAGTGGCTCATGGTTCCATTGAAAAATCAGGGAACCAGGAGTCACTTTTGGACTGAAAGTGGCTGATGGTTCAGCCGACCTTAATTTTATCCTTGGCTGCAACTCTCCAACATCTGCATTTCGCACCTCAGCCGTTTGTAATGTATAATGTTCGGTATATCATTACTCTTTCCAATTCCTTTTTGTAGACGTTGGTTCGATACGCTTGATTACTGATATCAGCAAATGAATTGTTGATATCAGCAAATGAATTGTTGATAGCAAATGATTTGCTGATATCAACAATTCAATTGCTGATATCACCAATTCATTTACTGATATCAGCAAATATTTGTTGATATCAGCAATTATTTATTGATATCAGCAATTATTTGATGATATCAACAAATGAATTGGTGATATCAGCAAATGAATTGTTGATATCAGCAAATGAATTGCTGATATCAACAATTATTTGGTGATATCAGCAAATAATTGTTGATATCAGAAATTATTTGATGATATCATCAAATGATTTGATGATATCAGCAATTAATTGTTGATATCAACAATTATTTGCTGATATCACCAAATATTTGATGATATCATCAAATATCGAATAAAAAGTTAAACGGCTTGCCATAGTTCCGTAATTCTTTCTTACCTGAGGCAATAGGCCTACACTTGTTTAACTCGCGTGCAAAGCGATTTGGCCACAGTGTGTGATCTGTCACTTGCAGCCTCTGTTACTGTTCTGGTTCTGCTTATTTAGTTTTATTCTCGTAGTTGTTCACAAATAGTTTGTTTATTGTATGGTTTTGTTTGTATTCACTACTGTTTTATGTTTACTGTCGACGGGAAATAATTTCCGTTTTCTGTTTTCTGAAATGGACAATAAAGTTTCTATCTATATATGACGTCATACTAATGCATGGTCTGTCCTGGATTCCATTCGGCGCACAATCCCTTGCATCTTACGCGTTAAGATCGATCAAATTCAAAAGCGTTATGGACAAAGAGATTAGATAAGACAGTGGCTTGGATAATTAAATTGTGTTACCGTTAAGAGATAATGGTATGTGGTTTTAATCTTTCTATTACATAACAAGATGATTGATTTATGGGATATTAAAGTAGAGCTAGGCTTACGAATCTTGTACCCAAATGCCTGTAGTGTGTGTGACGTGAACGACTAAGTTAAGTGAAATTTGACATCTGTGAGCACCTAAAGTACATGGTAATCATATGTTAGGTTATTTTTGCTAAAGTTGGAAGTACCTGGTGTTTAACTAAGGACAAAAACTCAGTTTCGATGCATGAAATACCCATAATGTTGTTAGCTTAGGCCTAGGCCTCAGGTTCATAAAGGCGCTACGTTAGTATCCTAGACCAAGTCTACACCAGCTGTAGCACAATGTTGTATGAGGTCTGTATCCTAAGTGGAGTGGCTGCTGAGTGCTAATGCCTTGCACAGAGAATGTTTTGAGTCTTATTTAGCAAATAATC
>KN882493.1:78461-90911 GCA_000934455.1 Apostichopus parvimensis | reverse complement strand
TGACCTTACAAACTACACTAGTGAGACTGACGGGCCTATAATTACAGGGCTTAGACTTATCACCCTTCTTGAAAATTGGGGTAATATTAGCACATATCCAGTCCCTAGGAACATAACCTTCATCCATAAATTTACTAAAAACCAACGAGAGTGGAACGCAGAAATGGTGTGCAAAAGTCTTCAACAAATATGTTGAGAAATAATGCTCCTTTCTAATATTTGAACCTAACAATGCAAGGAGACTTAAAGACAAATATGGAAAGAACCAGTTGGCTTTGTGATTCCTTGCCATATGCTTTGCTCAAAATTTGAATCAAGTGAGGCAATTTTTCCAAGCACAAAAGTACTGAGAGGTTTTGGAAACTCTGGATAAGAATTTCTGGGAGGTCAAATGTCATTTGGGGTCTCCAGGGGTCAAATTGTGAAAACATGTAAACACGATATCTCATGAAGGAAAGGGTGGGCTAATCTCATATTTAGTATGTAGTTGTGACACGTTGAGTACAAGCCCCTTATTATTTTTGGTGGAGATCAAAGATCATTTGGCATTACCAGGGGTCAAATTGTGGAAATCTTGTTATACTTGGCATGTACATGAATCATATAGAGAAGAAGTTTTTTTGTTTAACGTGGAGGTTAAAGGTATTCTGAGGTCACCAGATGTCAAACACTGAAAACCTTGTAAACACTTTATCTCAAGTTAGGAAGCATGGATATTGTTTATAAGTGGCATGCGGATACGTTATATTGAATAGAAAAGCTCAATTGCTTTTGGTAGAGGTCAAAGGTCATCTGGGTCACCAGCAGTCAAACTCTGGAAACCATTTAAACACAATAGCATATCTCATGGTAGTTATCAGGACATTTATATTATAATAGCTGTTTCTGGTGAATAAGCAGAAGTCTATTGCAATGAAGTAATCAAAACTTCAATGCATTTTTGCATTCTGGTTTTACTAGGACTGAACAACATGAAATGGCACAACAGCCGGAGTACAAGTATAATTCTCCTTGGCAGAACCTATGAACAAGTATGTTAACTTGTTCTCGTATCCTGTTAATGCAATTTGTTCCTTACACCCTCATGTTGTATTTAAAGTGGTTGGGGGGGGGGGGGAGGGACCCATGCATATGAGGCTTCAACAACCACAGGGACAATTTGTAACAACCTGTAATCAAGAACTACTTTGTCCTGCTTATATGTGAATTACAGAGACAGAATATATTTATTAAATACAGCACAGCATATTACATATCATATTTTTATTTCTCCTTCCCTAAATGCTACACCAATGGTTTTTTTCAGGTTTGACACAAGACATAACCCAACTAGTGCTTACATTGTATAATCATATTGGAATTTACAAAACTATTTGAATTCAATATCATAATCGATCACCTTATCAACAAGAATGCACAAAATTTAACCCAACAGTCGATAGACAGAGAAATGAAACCGTGAAGCTCTCCCTTGTTATTTGTTATGATCATGACACGATCTGTTCAAAAGTACAAAAAGTATGGACGAAGACGAAACATCATCACCATGGAAACAGTGTATGGCTAAAAGCAGAGGCATGTAACATGTATTTCATGTAGGGTGTTCAAAACTAGGTGAAGATCTGCACGCTAGATTCAAGGATCAGGGAATAGAGTTGTGGCCTTAAAACAGTCGCTTAATGGATGATCACCAAGTGTTCTGCTGACAGCCACCTCAGACCATATTGCTTTCTGATTAACTCTACAATGATTTGCTGATTGAGAGAGGGCAGAGTAACCCTTTAGCAGTCAAAGAGTTCCTTAATAGAAACAGTTGCGACATGAGCATTCCGAAAATTATCACGTCACATGATGAACGGAGCCATTTTGTTTCCAAATGTTGTTCCTTTCACTCTACTTTGCACATCGACTGTCAGCTGAACATACAATGAAACTTTACCGTTTGGAAAAATGACGGGACGTTGCGCCTTTGGTCGGGTGCTCCGATAGGTCGGAGAAGGGACTTAGTATGTACAGATTCCCCTACCGATGTCTCCATAAAGGAACTCTATTACCGATGTCTCCGTAAGGGAACTCTACTACCGATGTCTCCATCAGGGAACTCTCTGAGCAAGAAGGGAATACTACAAGGATGAAATGAATTAAGTTTACTATTCAATTCGGTAGCTATCACAAGTACAAACTTATCAAGATTGAAAGGTATGAATGTAAACAATGAAAACTGCAATTGGACTGACACAGTCTCCAAAACTATTAACTATGTGTATCAGCAGCAAACTAGACAGCCCATTGTAGGACATCACCTCAGTCTTTACATATAATCATGACTCCGATTCGCTTTATGTATATATACTGGATTCCAAATAATTTTTGACGGCGTAGATCTTGGAAGGGATTTGCACTCTCGTCATGTTTAAGATTTCTCCATAGCACTGGGTATTCAGAGGCTCTTGAACTCCATTGTCAACAACAGGGGGCAACCATTCATTCCAAAAGAAAGTGTAATGGGCTAAACGGTCACGATCTGCCAATCGAGATTTTCGAAACGCTTTCTCCGCTAGGTTAAAGGAAGAAGGGGATATGAGCATAGGGTGGGTAGAGTCTTGATCAATAATGCCTTCAAGAATGATTGTTAAACATTATCTCTCTCTGTTCAATTCTTCTCTTTGTTTTTGTCGTCGTCTTCTGGCTGTTGCTCTGATGATGAATCTGAGGAGGAGGATGAGTCCGAGCCTCCACTCTGTTCTCTCTCAGAGGCCATCTGAAATGGGGAACAATGCAGTTCAGTGTTAGATCAGAATTTTAGAGATAATAACATTACAAACATTGAGAGGGCTTTCTCTACTCTTTGGAGAAAAACTCTGTTGAATCATTTTAAAGGCAAATTACTCTTTTTGGGGAAACACTTAAATGACCAAAAATATTCCAAAACACAGCAAGCATGTGTGGAAGCCTTTAAGGCTTAGAGAATTGGCCAAAGCACATGATACTCATGATTTAATGATCATCAAAAGCACCGGTGAAAAAAAAATTATATGGGCCTCTCTAGAAAGTTGTTTGTTTCGGTCGGGGGAGGGGGGGGGTTGGGAGGTGCAATGCAGTGTTTTACTACCCACATTTACAGAAACTGCTGGCAATTCTAACAAACATAGTGTTACTCAATGCAAATATTGCACTGATCAAACTACGGCACCCCCTTAACTGTAAACTATATACACAAAGCGCAATTCATAAATGATTAAAAAATTTCCAATATTTCTTTATCAGGGAATCATTTATCCAGTATCGCATCGTAAAATGCTATGCAAAATGCTATGTAAAATGGTCAAATTGCTAAACAGGTCCAAAGATGTACAACAGTTTTTGTACACAGTAACCATACATAGTTCACATACGAGACAAAGTTCAGACACTTCAAAGATATTAAACAAAACTTGAAAACTAGATTATTTCCCGTGTTTGTCTCAACCTGAAACTGGGCTGATTAAAAACCTCTGGAGTTACATTTTGACAGGATTTTAGTATCAATCCTTTTGTAAAAAAAAATCAAAATCCATGAAAAATGACTGCTTTTAAAGGTTTACAATGCTCACCTTTTTGTATGCTGTCTCAAAGAGCTTAAGGGAGGATTGCTGAAGGGCGGACGATGCCTGCTGGATCTCTTCTGGCGTCTTGTTATCTTTGTCGGCTAAAACTGCTCTCACCTTCTCAATCTCCTCTTTAATCGTTTTGCACTGTTGGAAGGAGAAGAAATTTGATATGAAAAAATCTTTAGCAATATCATTTTATAATGCTTAAAATGGCAACAGAGATGACCACAATAATATAGATGATAGATTTTAGTTTAAATATCGAATGAAAAACATCTGTCCTTCAATATCAATACATCTTTATTTTCTACTTCCGAGATATAAGCGAACGTAAGGTGGCTACCTGTAAGTGTAGAATATAACAAATCTAGCTCAAGACATTTAAGTTGCTTTTAAAGCCCACTCCTCAATTCAGTTTCTGTAATCTGAGCAGCAACCTCCACATCTACCACACCATCATGTTGATTCATTGTGGTTTCAAAATGCAAGACTTTTCTTGTTCAATTTTAGATGAAAAATGGTCTGTATTTGACAAATTCCAGTCAAGATTTTTTACAAATTAAACAGACCTCTTCCTCCGGCAGTTGGTCTTTAAATTCTTCCATCTTGCTCTCTGTATCGTGGACGACATTCTCGGCAAAGTTTATGGCCTCGACGCCTTCCTGTTTCAATATAGGATGAGAAATATCATAAATGGGCAATAAACTCTCATGGGTGCTAAAGGAAGATATGCAGTGACATTGATAATACAAATTAAGAAATGAAAAAAAAATTGGATTTGATGCAGGGTGAGGTAACGAGAGGAGTCGCTTCAATTGCAAAGTGAAAATCAACACAAAATTGGCTATAGAAATGAGAAGGGGATGATAGGAGAAAGTGTTCAAGGAAGAAAGAAAAAGCTCCAACTGTTAATTGAGAAGGGGTTGGGGAGAGGGCTATGGTAAATTGGGAACTGGAAGGGCAGATGGGAGGGGGATAGGTTTACCTTTCTCTTCCTATCTTCAGCGGCATATTTCTCCGCAGCTTGTACCATGTTTTCGATATCATCCTTGCTGAGTCCTCCTGAAGACTGGATGATGACTGTTGAGTAGATTAACAATAAAAATTAAGCGAAGTAGAACTGACAGACGGAGAAGAGATGTTATCATCTTACACTACCCGATCCTTGTGCAGTACAGACCTTCCTTTATGAAAAGTCACCCGAGTTAAATTTTCTAAAAGAGTACAAAAGCAGGGATTTGCCCGCGCTGCCTAGTTTCCATTTAAGTTTATTTTTAACTCACTAATTATTCGAGTAAGATATAAAAATTGAGTTGTTCCAGGAATTTATGATCAAACGGCATTGAAAGTTGACCCAAAATCAACACAAAGAGGATGTTTTATTAAACCAGCTATTGTTTCTTTCCCATTTATAATTGTGTCTAAAAACCAGCTAATAAATAATTATTCACTCCGTAAACATGGACAAATATTTTAGTCTTAGAAAAACATATGCCACAGATGATGGTACATGTCTTGGCACACACCACCGGGCATATGAGTATATCCTAACACACCCAAGGAATGACTACCTATGAGGGAGAAAAAATTCTCTTTTCTCTGCAATTCAGGAGTCACATGCTGATGTTACAGATACTGAATATCCATCAATTAATTCCTCCTGCTTCTGATTACGGTACTTACTTTGTTGCTCTTTCCCCGTTCCTTTGTCTTTGGCAGAGACGTTAACGATGCCGTTTGCATCAATGTCGAAGGTGACTTCGATCTGTGGGATACCTCTGGGAGCTGGTGGAATTCCGACCTAAAGATGGGACGAAAGATTGAAAAAACCTGTTACCATGGCATGAAATGTCTCTCTCTGTTGAATGACAAGTTTACTGTCCACACATCTAACCAGTGCAAGTGTAGAGAGAGAGAGAGTCAACTATGTCAATAGCATTGATATGAACTGATAAATGACCTTAAAGATCAGGGCTAATGAAACTAACCCCACACCCCTCCCACCACCTGCCCCCCACCCCCCCCCTCCCACCATTCTTAAAAGTAATTAATTTCTCATGATATTACTCTTCAAGAGCTCATAGCAAATGGTGGGGGCCCAATAAAAGCTTTGTCCCTACCAATCTTCTCACATACCCGTGCCCATCCATGCCCCAGACCCTTTGACATGCACAGAATACACGACACACAGACACAAAAACTGTACAACATAGACTGACACTATTCTCAGGACCTTACCAGTTGGAACTGCCCCAAGACTTTGTTATCCAGAGCCATTTCTCTTTCACCCTGACATACTTTGATTTCAACCTGAGATTGACCATCAGCTGCTGTAGAGAACACCTGATGAAGACACAGCAAAAAAAGAACATTTAAAATACAGTTTAAAAATTAGCAACCAACGATCTTCTTCAATATTCCAGTCTAGTAACCACAAAATCACAACCACAAAAAAATAAATGCCAGTAGAACTTTATAATCTATGGGCTTGTTATGAAGGACTGCCTGTGTATCTCACATTCCACCCCATGTCCTGTTACCAAAAGGTAAAATGGAGAAAAATGTGAAAATTCTAAACAAATTTTGAGAGAGCACAGAAATATTTGGCATACATTGCTAAAACCCACACATTATTGCTCACATGTGCAACTTAAAGCCTTAGAACACTGACTTAAGTCTATAGTGTCTCACCTGAGATTTCTTGGTTGGTATAGTCGTATTTCTGTTGATGAGTTTAGTGAATACACCACCGAGTGTCTCGATGCCGAGGGACAGAGGAGTGACATCCAGCAACAGGACATCGGTGACATCACCGGCCAATACACCACCCTGGATTGCGGCTCCCATGGCAACAGCTTCATCGGGGTTCACAGACTTGCTTGGTTGACGACCAAACACCTCTTGAACTGTCTGTTGCACCTGAAAAAGGGAGAAAAGAAGAAAACATGATAGGCTACAAGGACATACTATCTTGAAACACTTTGTAAACAAAGTAAAACTGCTTTATGGTATCTAGGCTGAAATACTACTTATTCATACTTACTCATACTGAGTGTATCATTTTCAAGTCAATGTATCTAACATCATGAGAGACCATTCTCCGGAAGAATTTCCTTGGAATCCTGCAGTCTGTATTAGTGATTTGCATCGCCGTCTCTAAACAGCCTGCGTAAGTTAGTGTTCATACTCTTTGAAGCAGTTTTAAACTGTTCCAAGTCTGTTTGTTAAAACAGCTGTTCAAAGATTTATCTCTCACCCTCCGTATATGGAGTTTCTGCGGACATAGAGCTTATATCCCTGCTTTTCTACCATACTCTGTTCACACTGTATAGCATTTTGCTGATAAACAGAATAAACCAACAACCAACCAACATTCCTACTTTTTTCCCTTCATCTCAAAACATAAGAATACTTATCGAGTAAGTGCTAGAAACATTGATCATACAGTTATTGCATTAGGTGGAGATCCTGCCTCAATATATACTTTTATCCTTCAAAATCATTTCATGACCCTTTCACAATATGACATGAAAATAAGTAAATGATTATTAGTTATTTGTTTGTCCTTTACCTTATTAGTTACCATGGAATCATACAATATTTTTAATCCTGTATCTTTATAGCTAGCATTTTTACCTTTGGCATTCTGGTCATGCCTCCAACCAGTAGGACCTCTCTGATGTCACCCTTGCTGACCTCAGCATCTTGAATGGCCTTCTTGCACGGTTCAATCGTCCTCTTGATGAGCCCCTCCACGATCGATTCAAACTTGGAGCGAGTTAACTTCAGATTCATGTGTTTGGGACCTGAGGCATCCATGGTCAAGTATGGCAAGTTGATGTCAGTCTGAAAGGTCACAATCATGAATATTCATGAAAATTCATAAATTTTAATTCACAAAAAAGTTATTAAAGCCCACTAATAGGAAGGTGGAGGCATATTGCATCCTTCAGTGACATGAACATATCAATTCTTTGTAAAAATTTTCTTTGGTGCAATGCTTTCTGATCGGTATCAAAATGTTCTTTTCTCTCTGTTGTGATTCATTGATGCATTTAACTACACTAGGCGATTCTTTCATGAGAAGTTCTCTCATACATGACCTGTAAAACCAGTCTCTGAAATTTAAATCTCTGACGGATTTGGTAATACTAACAGTGTAGTATCCCAACAAAACTGCTGCCAGATTTTGGAGCGCACTAAACTGTGTTTGGGGAAACGACATATCATCTGACATAACTCTCTCACCTGTAAAGCTGATGAAAGTTCAATTTTAGCTTTCTCTGCGGCCTCCCTGAGACGTTGCAGAGCCATCACATCCTTGGTGAGATCAATCCCTTGCTGCAAAGAGGAAAAGTAAAATATCTTGCAAACTTGTCAAAATTCAACAAGAATATGCCATAAACAGCATGTACAATAGGAAAATGATGACAATTATAAGGTTAATTCATGCCTCCTCTTTGCTTGCTGCTAATTGACATGTTTGGAGACCACCCAACACTATTTCCCAGTCACAAGGAACTCGGTCCTGGTAAACCAGAATACTTTGTATGAACACAAAGATGCACAAATGTTAACCAATGACACTCTAAAATGGACTCAAAGAGGAATCTTTAAAATCTCTTTTATTTCAAATATGTAAATTCATAACCAGGGTCAACTGTTGAAACTTTTCTTGTTCAAATGAAAGTTAAAATTTTAATTGATGTTTGCCAAAGAACGACAAGACGGCATCGCAAATCAAAAAGAAAAAATTATGAATAAATTAGATTCTATTATTAATAATACAAGATCTAAATCAAAAACTATTACACAACTTTTTACACTGTGTTAATATAACATTGACTTATCTATTCCACACTAATTGAACCCACCTCTTTCTTGAACTCGCCGACAAGAAATCTAAGCAGAGTGTTATCGAAGTCTTCACCTCCGAGGAAAGTGTCACCGTTGGTCGACTTGACCTCAAAGACACCCTTCTGTATCTCAAGGACCGATATGTCGAAGGTTCCACCGCCAAGATCATACACGGCAATGCTGGTTGAGGAATATAAATTTCATCAAAGTTTAAGGGATCACTGTTAGCTCTGTCTCTCTCATTCTCTTGACATTCAACTCACAAAACTTAACCAACAAAAATCTGGATATCAAGAAGGCTACCAACATTTGCTTCTGGAAACAGAAGCATTGTTTACTTCACTTTAATTTACTACTCAACTTTGAAAATAATAGAATTTCTTTACAAAAAGCAACACTGCCTGTCAGTAAAGAAGTTTAAATCACTCTTCAAATTTCTGATTTTGACACAGGATGTGAGGTGTGATGACCAAACACACTAATGATGCAAACACACTTCAGAACAAACAAAATCAGTAGAAATGCCAAATAACCAACTAATGATTAATTCTGGATTACAAAAAAGTGCCTGTTCATGACTAAAACATTCTCTTGAGAGGAGAAATATTTGCTTGCTTCTATCATTTGGCCTTGAGACCTCTTCAAGTTAAACTCTATCCCGTTCTGACGGAATCTTATCAAACGCATCAGTGAAACTGCATTGTTGTTGGATAGAATGGATATCACATAGCTGACTCAGAGAGATTCAGATAGTTCTTAGCATTGCAAAGTTACCGTATACCAGCCTACATTTGGATAAAGGCTTGTTCGGTGTTTTATGTGGGCAGGCAACTGAAAACACTTACATTCTGTCGTCGCTTTTGTCCATTCCATAGGCCAGAGCTGCAGCAGTGGGTTCATTGATGACTCTTAGTACATTTAAACCACTGATCTGTCCTGCATCTTTTGTAGCCTGGTAAAAACAAAAAAAATTGGTGAAAAATTCAAATCTTTTACAGTATGTTTCACTCTCATTTACATTATCAAATTTCCATAAAGTAAGTTTAGTTATGTGCTACAATGTATAGCTAACCCTTGTATATGCAAAAAAAAATGGCATGAAATGAGGAACATATTGGGGTTTCCTCACCCTTGTACATTCAATTCCATGAAGAAGACTTAAGTGGTTCACATTTGCTTGTGATGTTTCAGTTATCTTCCCATAATATTTGAGAAGGCCTTCTCAAATTAATCGACAGTTAATGAACATTAACTGTATTATTTAGAGAATAAACTTAAAGATATCCAAGTGCTACAATTGTTTCCAAAGAAGTGAAATAGGAAGTCAAATCCACATGAGTATTTTCTACATTATGATGTGACTATCTTTCATTTTACTGTGGAGGCATGTGTTCCTTTTGTCTGCTTAACAGTCCCTCTGGAATGTTTGACAAACCCTGCACATGAGTAGAACATTAATCTCTTATGATCACTCTTCAATTGATGCATCAATTTATGAAGGGTGAGAAATAGTAGATAACAAATAGAAGACATGTGTCCTCAATTTTCTCGTCAATTTTTTTTTGCGATGTGAGCTTTTAGTAAAGTTAGGAGGCATACTCTACAATGACTTCAAAGAAATATCAATAATAAACATAGTTGTTACAAAAACACAGAAGTTTCGCAAAAGTGGAAACACAGAATTAAGACCCCCCATTGAGCTTTACATAGTACAGTAGAACATGAGAACAAAACAATAGAAATGGAGCACACCTGTCTCTGTGAATCATTAAAGTAAGCTGGGACTGTGATAACTGCATTCTTTACTGGAATACCCAGGTAGTTCTCTGCAGTCTCCTTCATCTTGATAAGAATGAAAGCACCAATCTGACTCGGTGAATAGGTCTTTTCTTGAGCTTTCAGCCAGGCATCTCCATTATTGGCCTTAATTATATCAAAGGCAACACTTTTTCTGTAAAAAATAATGAAGAGAAATGAATGGTAAGTGAAGGAAATATAGCAAACTAGTACTAAACTACATGGTTCAAGTAACATCACTGCATGAAATAGACACTGGTATTCTTCTAACCAAAGCTCCAAAACAAAAGAATGAATAGGCACAGAAGGCAAACAATTGCCAAATGCTGAGTAACTCTTTGATTAAGAGGATAAGTCAGAGTTGTACGTTTTTTGTTTGTATTCTATGATAAATTGGTATAGCCATTTATAATAAGCAACACAGAAGTCTAGAACAATACACTACAATACAATGCCTAATACACATTGACATTGAATGCTGTCAAGTTCAGAACGTGCAGTTGAAACACCCAAAACAAATCCTACATAATTTTGACAAAAATTCCTTCGCTTACTGCCTTTCTTTCTTATGATTTTGAAAAAGTTTCTTCCTCTACCAGAAATATCAACACATGTTGCAAGAGGTCATGTTCTTCTTTCATAAAAAAGCAACAAAATAGTATCATATTCACTTGAAATGGCAAAAAAAGAGACTTACATGTCCTTCTGAGTTTCTGGATCATCGAACCTTCGACCGATCAGACGCTTTGTTGCGTACAATGTGTTCTTTGCATTGGTCACTGCTTGACGTTTGGCAGGCATACCGACTATTCTCTCACCATCCGGTGTGAAAGCCACCACTGACGGTGTCGTACGGGCACCTTCTGCGTTCTCCAATACTTTGGCTGCTTTCCCTTCCATGACCGCGACACAGGAGTTGGTCGTCCCCAGGTCGATGCCAATGACTGCACCTTTAACTGTGTTATCCGATGCATGTCTTCTGGGCTGTGAAAACTCTGGTCTTGTTACTGCTGTACCCTGCAAAGAAAGTGATAGGTACAGTGAGTCAGGATGTTCATTCTGGACGGCACAAATTATTATCCTGCATGACATTGTTTTCAAATACCCATGCTCTTCTTAGTAAATGTTACATAGAATCGAGAGCAATGAGAGCAACGGGTGAACCTGAGACTGTTAAGCAATTTCATTGTGATCGAACAGTTAAATGAACAAGCAGAACCCATCTTGTTGGTCTATACTTTTGTAGGACGCTCAACGACTGAATCTGCTCACTTATGGGAAAAAAACAATGGCATAATGAGTGTGCTCATAGACATCCAACAGTGTTCTAAAAGCAAAATGAGTCGAGCAAGATTTGATATATGGAAGCAAGATGAATCTGTGTTTTAATGTCACAACCATGTTTGTACAGTTGTTCAAAATTTCTAGGGGCTGGGGCAATTTTCACATGCTATTTTCTCTCAACCTTTAAATCAGATGAGAATCTTTTCTGGTTTTTAGGATAAATGTAAACAAATCTCAGACGTAGTGTTGTTAGTGGAAAGTTGTAAACAGTTTCATTGGACAAATTTTATAGACTTACGAAAATCTTGGTTTTTAGCATATTGGTTTGAGTAGGTTTCCATAAATACCTCAAGATGTTATTTCATACCAAAATCCCAGAACAATGTATTTCAAAATCTTGAATTCTTGTTTGATGCCTTTAAAATAAAACTATTTGATTCTTTGTAATTTGTTGCTTTGCACACAATTAATGCCAAATGTAGAGGCAGGGTGTAGATATTTCATGGAATAATTCATTTCTCACCCTAATTTATAACTTCTCCATTTTGTGATTGATGTCTTAGTGTGATCAAGTACAATTTTAATTTTTGTATCAATCCCTCTGTAGGCCTAGGCTTTTGGTTAGTTGTTGAAAATCTAAAATGTCCACTGAAAGTGATCTTTATTTTCATCAGTGGAGTAAGAAATACCACTCAATTGTTACAAATTTAAAATAAAAAATGCAGCTTGGTGTTTATTTTGAGCAGTGATCGTATATCATTTACACATAGGAACTTTATTTATGAAAACAACAAACTTATATATCAAAATTTCTGTTCAACTTAATATGATACAATAAATTATATCCCCCTCCCCCCTAGGGTTGGGCGATATATCGAAAATTATTATTATCGCGATAATTTTTTTTCAAGACGATATTTTT
>KN882493.1:54610-75014 GCA_000934455.1 Apostichopus parvimensis | reverse complement strand
GGTGTGTTCGCTGCGCGAAAACACCGGTGGGAAACCGGCAGTTGTTTTAAGTGTGTTCGCGAACACACTATAAACAACAAGGAAAAATTATCGTAATTATCGAAATATCGCGATAATTTTTGAACTATTTATCGTGACGTTAAAAAACAAATATCGCCCAACCCTACTCCCCCCCCCCCATTTTATTAATATGAGTAATTGGCACTGCTTGGGTTTCCTGCACATTAGTGTTGTAAAGTCTGCCACCTGACCCTCGTACAAAAATTAATATGCCTATGTAGACTATCCTATTTTATTAATGGGAACCTTCTCCATAACCTGCTGAGGTGACTTCCATAGCTAGGAAATGATAAACTAATGTGAGAATATTAAAACATTAAGATGATGTAAATGTAACTTATTGCTTGGCTATTCTTGCGTTGTAGCCTTATAGCGATAATCATACCGCCTACGCTATGACTACGGCCTAAGAAGTAACATTGAAATTAAATGCCTTGTCATATTCATAATCGTATGAATTGCATGAGGCTAGGCCTAACTAATGTTATGTAAAGCCTAGTCACCTAACGTTACACATAATTTACACTAAGATTAACATGGACTGAACAGTACCGTTCGAGCAATCCTCGATAAATGCCTTTGCTGAAAAGTCAGCCAGGAAGTATTTGCAGTTGATCTTAAACAACTGGTTGCTATTCTTGATGCGGTCAACATGGTGCTTATTGAGTATAAATATAAGAAACAATTAAGAAAGTTTCTCTCCCTTATTCACGTGCGCCGACTGTGTGTTAAACCCTCAACTTGAGTTATATAATGTATCCACACTGTGCTACTATCCTTACATGCTCTGAACTTCTGAAGTATCTTTGTCATACATTGTGTACTAATGTTTAACATTTGGGTGGACCACTGGCAATAATTTTTATCAAATACACTTCTTAATACGAAAATATGAATTGGACCCTGAATTATATAAATAAGTATGTATAATCTTATTAACGGTCGTATTTTAGTTTATTAACTTTCTATAAAAGTGGAAACATATAGGAGCGGGCAATGGCTAGTCATGATGTAATATCAGGGAATTGCGTAATATGATCTACAGTACTTGCAATTTCACGAAGCATTTTATACAACGGTATCAATGGTGTTTAGCATGAAAAACGAAAATAAGGTAAAAACCGTATTCATAGGCCAATCTGATGCAACAACAAACAGCATTCCTGATCGAAGCAATTAATTCTTTGCATGACCGTTGGAGATAGGCCAAGAGGTGACTTGTGGATTTCAATGAGTGAATAAAAGCACTGAGTACCAGAATCATTCAAGCTATCGAAGTATTACCCTGAGATTATACCTAATAACTTTGGCTAGATGCTTTACTATACACAAAACAAGGCTTTTACTTTATAAGCGAGCGTTTGATATTCTACTAAATATTCCTCAGAATCCTCCATGCACACCCCTTCAAGGGAGTCGGCTTCAACAACCGGGCCTCGACTGTCCCTTCCATTAAAGTTCATTCTGCCTACCTAAATTTGATCTCAGTGGGTAGAGTATGGTATGTAAATGACGGAAAAAGATCTCAGACATTCCACAAGCAAGTGTAACATTACTTAGTAGATTGCCCACTTGATATGCAGTATGGCCAAAGGCAATATACCTACGGAGGTAAAATTTCCACTGGTCTCGTGTTAAAGGGACTAGGATATTGGAGTGAATCAATTGTCTAGTTTTCGTGCCCATGCTCTCGGGTGACTACTTTACACACCATGTACAAGAACATTTGATAAAATACATGGAAAGGGTGGAAGAAAGCTCCCTGCACCAATTCAACTCGATTTCTTCACCACTTTGGTTACTTGATCCTGGTTCTCAGAACCATCATGAAAAAGACTTTCTTTGCGTTACTAACTGCATATTTTACGCCAAGTTATTAAATATATAAAAGTGAGTATTTAACTGCTAATAAGAAACCTATTAGTCTTCCATTTTATTTAAATTTAAATTTTCAATGTACTTTGATTTATTATATTGAGGATATAAGTCCACTCGTAGTTTTATTACAGCTAAGTGTCACGAAAAATGATTTGAAATAATTAGATCTGGCAACAAAATAGATGACTGCATATCAGAAGTGTTTGTGTTTACCGTATAGTACACAGCTTACATGTTTTGTTTAGCCGGTCAAACGAACTTGACCAAATCCGTTATTGCATCCAGGCTATTACTAGTTGGACAATGGGTTATACTTAACAAATTCGATGACAGAGAAAAGAGTACATCAGAGCGCAATTCATGTAAGTACTTTTATTGTGCATAGTCCTTTCACATTCGTTTGATCTTCGTTTATTGAATCTAGTAAGTAATATTGAATCGTGTATGTTGAAAGCTTTATCTACTCAGGCTAGGTCAGGTCTAACGTTAGACTAGAGCCTAGGTTACTCATACTATACTAACAGTAACAGGAATACAGAAAGCTTAGGTCTTTAACATTATTGGCTATAGGCCTAGTATTGTTAGGCCTAGTTATAATATTTAAAGCAACTGAAGCAAGAAATTCGGTGAATGTAAAATTGATAATATTAACGGTTAGAGTCAATACTTCATTGATCTTGATCAACCAATTGAGTAGGCCCTAATCATACTAGGCCTACTAGTAAAGATCTTATAGTAATTATCTTTCTAACATGTATGCAATTGAAGTCAGTGATAATCGATATTGTTTATTTCTCTATATCTTCTTTAGGGCCCTTGAAATATGATTGACTTCATCCCACAGCGATATTTTGATGAAACATGGAGTTCAGCAACTACAAAAGAAATTGCATTGTTATTTCCCAAAAAATGATACTTACATGAAGCATTTTCATTTAAGATCAATGAAATTTCATATTGATGGTGACACAGAGGGAAACTTTCTATAATTACTGTAGCTCTGGTATCTTGTGTGTGTGGGCTTGATAATGGAAGCAGCTTCTGTGACTCAGCATAAAGCTCTAGCTAATGAGGATTCTGCCCGAAACATTGGCTTGTCTAAACTTCCTTCAGTCGTGACAGATACCTCAGTAGGGTATACAGACTCCTTAACTATAACAAAGTCTATTAAAGTGGCAGCTAATATTGAGATTCCTATACACATACCAATAGCTCAACCATTACACAGACCAATATCTGGCAGAGGCAGAAGGAAACATGGAAATGCCGGGCTGAAACAGAAAATCCGACCTAAAGTAAGAGAGACTTTGAAAAAGATCATGCCAGCACCTCTTCCCACTGTTTTCATCAAAACTGATAAATCAGTCAGTGATGCACCAAACCTAATGGAAAATGTGATGAATGACCCAACTATTCAGGAAATGCTTAAACAGAATCCTGGTCACACATTGACTCTTGTGAGGTTACCTGATGGTCAGATGCCACCCATTCAATTAGACAATCTACCAGCAAGCGAAACAGTTTTGATAGGTGATCATCCGGTGCAAGTGCATCTTTCAAATCAGACAACCTCATCACCTGGAAGGATGCCCGGAAGGGCTGGAAGGAAAAGGAAGAGGAGGAAAACGGAGGATTCCGAAGAGGAGGAGGAGGCTGAGGAAGAAGAGGATGCAGAAGAAGAAGAAGTGGTGCAGAAGGTCACAAGGTCGGGCAGGGTCATCAAACCTCCGTCTTACCAGGGCAAATATTATGTTGGCTTGAAAGGGAAAACTTACAAAGTGTCTGAACCTTCTGAAGAAAACAATTCAGCCAGTTCTGATGTTAATGGTGTTAAGAAGGCACAGTAAGTACTGATTTACACTTGATATTTACGGCACCCACAACCCATAAATATTGTAACTTAGGTATTGTTAGCCTAGTTGTTCATGTCCCAATGCTATGGGTACTGTATCGCAACAATCTGACCGTTATAGAACTTTATAATGTTTGATTTTAGCTAGGAACAAACAATGTAGCTGACACTTCTTGTTCTTTATTTTTTTATTAAAAACTTTCTATTCAT
The DNA here is from genome assembly GCA_000934455.1 of Apostichopus parvimensis. Lineage (NCBI taxonomy): Eukaryota > Metazoa > Echinodermata > Holothuroidea > Aspidochirotida > Stichopodidae > Apostichopus > Apostichopus parvimensis. The sequence continues at coordinate 71,014 of KN882493.1, read as the reverse complement.
CGACTCATCTGCATATCTCTACAGCAGCCCACCTGTCCCCTCAACCGTGTGTCTGCCTGTCCCCATACATGTGTATTGTTCATACACCTGCCTCTCTGTTTGAGGACTCACAATTTTATCCTGGTTCATTGACGTTGTTTAAATAAAAAATGGAGATCAAAGGTCAGTCAGGGGTCATGTTGATTTATTGCTTAAATATCAATAATGCTGGGTGCCCGTTATATTTTCATCTCCCTTGTTTTATTGCGCAGGACGTTTGCCTCTGAATCAAACTCAAAACCTGTAAAGAAAGGGCCTGGCAGACCAAGAAAATATCCTCCATCACACAGTGAAGTGAGTTAACTGTCTGGTATTATTCTTTGAATTACTGTATAAGTTACTGATACATCTACATCTCTCTTACCTGTAGTTTGTTAAAGATGCCAGAAAATCGGGATCTAGAATGTGACAGAGAGACAGCTGTCAATCTCACTTTTTTTTTTCCTTTTTAAGCTTCACTTTTGTGTGATGATTAATTAAGACACTGTAAGGATTACGAAAGGAAATAATAATAATAATATATATGTTGAGTTGAGTGGATACAATGGTTTAACAATTGGCTTGCGTTCAGAACCAGTGGTATTCAATTACTGCTACCGTATAAGTGTGAATGTTGCATCATGGTTTAGTCAGAGTGAAACCAAGTTACAAGTTCTTGCTACCCAATGTTAGACCAAGTCCAATGAACGTGCAGTTTTGGTGTCAATCCAATACGTGTACATGTAAACCACTGAGTTGACCTTTTTATAAGTTTGCTACTTCATAGTGAAGTATATTACCTACTAGGCGTAAAACAAACATGTATAGTTTGTCTCTTCACTTTACTAATTAAACAGGTTATAAAGAAGCACATCAAATGTGTTAATGACACATACAGTAGCGTAACAGGGACAAACTAGTGGATATAGAAATTTGTATGTTTTGCCTGACACAAAAATGTGATCTAGCATATATTTGCATATTTTCAATATTTCACGTGCCTCATATTGGCCTGTAAAAGTTAGTCATTGGATCGTTCAAAGTACTCTGAGTAAAGAGCAAGCATTGTTGCATATAATGTACCAAACTGTAGAGCTAATATTTTTCCGTCTGATAATGCATCAGTCTGTTCTTCATCCTATTTAGGGCGCATCAGAGGCAGTTCATGACCCAGTTCCCCGGTACCAGATTTCACGTCTCGCCAAGCAAGTTTCGTCTTGGGATTTCATGCTGATGAGGGCAGCAGGCCAATGCCCTGGCAAGTCAGGAAAGCTCTTCTACTCGGAACTGTTGAAGGAGTTCAAGACGCTGCTAGTCAACATGAGCCGATTGTCTGATAGCGTGTTACACGAGATTCCAGAGTCTTCTAGCCAAGTCGAGGAAGACAACGGTACTGTCAGACTATCGGAGAACCTTGCGTCAAGTCTTGGTCAGAGGATGGGCTCTTTCAAGGCAGATGTTCCCTCTCACAACGATCTTCCAAAACGGTGAGTCAGCGAGTAAATCCACCGTCTATAGTTTGACAATTTAACATCCTCCTTATAAAAGTCAGATACAGTTTTTAACATTTGTGTGTCACAAGTTGACCACTGTGCAAAGTACTTTGCCATGTTGTAGACTTAGATAACGTGACTCCATTTACAGTGGTGAAGTAAGACTTTAGCGTAATCTCTCGTTTACTGTCCATTTCATTGTCGGATGTTGCAGAAGGTTTTGTTTAAAATAGCAATACGGTGGAGCCTGAGGTTTGTTTCCATTATTACGCAGAAGTAAATGTAAGAGCTAGTGTGAATTGTTGTTTTGGGAATGTCTATTACTCTACACTCAACATGCAACTAACAGAACCTAGGGTGAACATTGTAAGATTCAGCCATGGTTGTTTATAAACAGGGATATTATTTGCTTCCCAGGCTTTCTGTGAAATGAGTTAAACAAGACAATCTAATAACACAAAAGACATGGTTGCTGGCTCTTTGTATACAGACCCATGCTATTTAAATGAAGTGGCACCTTATTGTTTTTGTCAATGATTCACATTTGTAACCTTGTGTCTGTTTATAAAAGGGTGATCCACTGGCTGGGAGCAGATGCTTCAAACTTCCCAGAAAAGAAGGAGAGGGAAGAAACCCTGCTGTCTACTTCTCTGGAGGATGGATTACCGCAGCAAGAGACGGTCACAGCAGAGGTAAGAGTTTGCAGTTACTTTTACATCCATATAAAGATAGCTTGCTGTATTGGTCACTGTTTTACAGTTTCACCAAACCTTTCCAGTATTTCTAAATCAGATGACAAATGAGTGAAGTATTGAGATATTTCTCCTTAACTTTTTTTCTTTAAACAAACGAATGTCACTGAATGTTAATGTTGACTAATTAATTATTCCATCCTGTATCTGACAGAGAAAGTTTCAGTGGAAGTATTAATCACTTACAAGTTATCAGAGGCTTCAAATATTTTGTCCATTTGCACATGATCTGTTATGACCCTTTATCTGTTATGACCCTTTATTAGAACAATCAATACTTTGTGTAATACACCGCATCGTTATGGTAATTAATTTAATGATGGCACTAAATTACTTGGTGTTTTCCACTTGATGACCAATGGTGACCTGTTTATGACTCTTTGTGTAACCATATCTTGGTACTATTTTCTGCTTTTTCGTCAAGTCTCTCCTCCAAACTGTGGAAAGCTTCACTAACCAAACGGAAGAACTCAATTTAGTGGAACCAACTCTGACCACTCAAGAAGAACTGGCCGAAGATCCTGGCTTACAAGATCCGACCGTACCGTTGATGACCACCCAGGTCCAAGGGGCCCTAGTGCCCCAGGGTAGTGTGATCATGGAGATGGAAGATGGGACTTTTATGGCACAGACACCTGATGGAGCCACCATGGAGATCCAGGCACCGGATAGTATGACATTGGAGGCATTAAGTGAACTCTTGGACCAAGCTACTGGGGCACTGGCAGCTACGTCCATTGAAGCTGGATTACCACTGTCGGAAAGCCTGGAAAAGGAACATATCCCAGATGACTCTGTAAGCATGACTCACTGGTCTGAAATGCTTCCAATAGATGGATGAATGTTTCCTAGGATAGAAGGAGGATGTGTACTGCAATGTTAAGCCTAAGCATAAATCATTATAAAACAAACACTATCGTAATACTTGTGGGAACTTCAATCCATCACAGTTACTTCAAATAATACAGAATCTATAGTTAACATTTACCTAAACAAAGCTGTTTTAGATCGAGAGCAGTTCTTGATTTTTTAAATAGATATCAATATTATTGTCTGCCTTACCAACTCCCCTCCCCATGCCCCTTCTCCTTACCACTTACTGTCATATGTAACTTCTTACAATAACACAGTTATGATTATTAAACTAATTCAGGAACTGTTAAATGTTTAAAATATTCTTCATTGGACATTTTCTAATATTGTGAAAATAAAATGCTCACACCATTCCAGTGTGAGCTTTACAACATGCACATGTCACTGCTTGGGGTTAACTTCCCCCAATCCCCCCCCCCCCCTCAAAAAAAACCCCTGTTATTCAGGCCAATTGTTGTAACTACGACATGTTTATTATTAATTGTTTATCCTGGTAATTTACTGTTTGTTATTTCATTTAATATGCTTTTGTTCTACAGGTGATTAAAGAATCTGAAATATTATCACCTCCTGCCATTCCAAGGACCATGATAGGTATGTATTTGACTCTTCCACGGTGCAGTTGTAGGTGTCCCAGTGAAGCCCACAGCTTACTTCTTAACTTTAACATATATTTCCTCTTCTGGTTGTCTCCCCCACTTCAGTTTGAAAGATTTTTCACTGGCTTAGGCACCGTAGCAAAAACGAAAGGTTGCAGTTGCAGAAATGTCCCCTGAAGCAAGGCTGAGAGATTATCTCTGTAGACTACCAGTGCCTATTGCAGCAAGCTACAGAGAACAATAGATTATGTTCCATGCAGCCCCTTCCCTAAGTGCCCTACCTATCGTTGACAAGGATATGTTATAATTTTTAATTCTTTGCAGGAAACCTCCAGGTCAAAAGGAGTATTGAACTTTCAAAATCCAGAATTTCAAGACCTGCCACCATCATGCTTCAGACCTGAAAGAATTGAGTGAATCGGTACTGAATATCCACGAGGTCAAAACGGTGATGCCGATAGAAGGGACGTCACGAGGAGCGGTCCTGTGGTGGCAGCATTCAAGAACTGAACAGGTCACATCACTGTGCAAAGCTGTACTACGTGTCAAACATGCACTACTTCAATACGAGAAATATTTCAATATGAGACATCCACTCATCGGTGGTCAACTTCAACTCCATGGGCAGACGCATGCACTTCCTACAGAAGAGAATGATTGAAAGTAAAAGTAGCACATTACCGTATGATTGGTGATCTAGCAAAGCTACGTGTGGGGTGTCAGTGGTCTACCGAACGTCTCAACTTGATTATGCAAGATGTTAAAGTATAGATACATATGATATTGTCGAATATACTCTAGAGAAAGGTAACAGTGTCATAGACAAATCTCCAATTTGCACTGTACGTGAGGATTTGACCTTTCATTTCGTGTACCTCGGTTTCGTTCAGGGAGCTGTCCTACAGACTAAGTCCGAGTTGAGAACTGAAATGAATGTTTAGCTCTCTGACTTGGCATGTGTAGGAAAAGAGGGGAAAAACTCAGTTAGAGATGTCTGAGCAACTTTGGGTAAACCTTGACTAAGTTCATTTTGGCCAACTTGTCTTCCAATTGTAGAATGGTGCAGAACGGTGCAGAATGGTGCAGAATGGTGCAGAAAAAGATATCATGCAATATAGCATCAAACTGAAAAGGTAGTTTTTCTCTAGCATTTTATGGTTTCTTCTGGATGGCATCACTCACCCTCCATCATGTCACAGGAGTGTCACAGGAGTGTTTTCTCTGATTGTAACATATCTAAAGGTACAATGATGGGTGTGCTTGACCCTCATTTGATTAAAGATGTATTGTGCATTCCATTATGAACACAAACACAAACAGATGCATATCATAACAGCTTTAAATCACGCTTGAAAGGTTCCCTGTAATCACAATATTATATTTTCCACAGGAATTTGCTATTTTGCAAGTAATTTTTTTTATTTTTGTTTCTTGATAAACAATTCAGCAGACACTGGTTTGTTTTTAAACAGGATGAGTTCTGTCATGTAACACTGTACAGCCCCCCCCCCCAACACCCACCGCTGTTAAACCCTACTGGACAATTGTTACAGCTGAGAAAGCTACAGCTAAAGCTACAGCTGTCCTGTAAATTTCATGTTGAGAATAGCGATTGATATGTAGGCATATTATATGTTGATACGTTTGTTTACAAACATGCCTGTGTCTGTTGAGTTGTTTATAAAAAATTAAAAAATATATAAAAAACTTTCATTTGCTCCTTCTTTGCCAAAGGACTGATTTTGTGGAGAAAACACCTCATCGTGATAATGTGATTGTAGGGACCCTGTCAGAGTCGACAAAAATAGTTTTAGGTCATCACGATAGGCATTGCTTTGTGCGTCTTTCGAAATTGAATGCAAAATGCAGCTTTACGCTATTATGCACAGGTCACATAGGTGAGGGTGTGGAATAGGTAGGGTAGGTACTTCTTGTTAGAAATGCAACTGTTTGTATTTCTTGATTGTGCATGATAAAGACAGTAAAATAAGGTTAGTATTTATTTGCTTGAAATTAAAGTTAAGGTTACCCAACTATCATCAATTCAATATTTAACCTTCCATCTGTACCTTCATTTTAGCATAGTTTCTACATCTTGACCTTTAAGTCTACCATTGTAAATTGTATATAAAATTAAATTATGAATAAAAAGACAAACATCGCATGACCTGTTATAAATCTGCTATTTATTAACATCTGCCAACTTTCCTGCCTTACTCACTCTGTGTGGGACATGAATCGTGTCAAATTTGAAACATGTTTATTTATATTTACAACGTTACTTATGAAAACAGCAAAAAAAATTAAAGGAAAACTTGACATAACACTGAAGCTAGAAAGGTATTTTAAACCAAATTAAAACATCTTTCATCTCGTTAATATTGAATAGCAAATATCCAGCATAACCATGACTGATAATATATATGCTCAATGATGCAGTAAATAAAACATTTGGCAAAAAGACATGAATCAATCTAGCAAAAAAATATAGCAGCTCTTAAATTCAAATGTTAACTTTAAATATTCCCAACCTAAGGCCTATCCCCCACCCTACTCCACCCTCCACTAGGGCCTATCCCCCACCCTACCCTCCACTAGGGCCTACCCTCCACTAATAGCATAACAACACAAACGGAAATCAGAAGAATTCTGTGGGTACTTTCTTCAGAAATGTCGCATAACTTCCCAGATGATGCCAAGGCAAGAAAAGCTGAACTAAATCCACTCTCAAAACCAGTCCTCTGTAACCGTATGATCATGACGACATTATGTCAAAGAGTTTCACGTCTCACTTTGAAAGAGAATAGAGACCCCACACATGATAAGGTTAAAGGTCAGTGAGCGAGTTACATTGTACTGTTCGCACATGACCTAAGCCAAGAGGTCATGAAACAGTATGAGATTCTGTAGGTATGTAAGCCATGTTTACCCTTCCATATTGGAATTTTATTACCACCTGTCAAAAATATTCCACCTCATGGACACATTCCATAGTAAACTGAAATGCACCCTAACATCTTGACAGCTACAAGTGTCACATACCCCCCGAAAAAGTACCTTTGCAAACTTTTAGCAAATTTTTTGAAGAAAAAAAAAACATATTTGTGGCCATATCTAATGACATTTATTTGCTAATTCAATTATTGTTTGATTATTAGAATATGTTAAAAGAGTAGTTTACTGCTAAAAAGTGGCAAAACTTTTTGATATCTTATATTTGTACCAATGCACTCTCTCAGTATTGTTACCAATCAAGATATGCTTCTTTTTGGTTCACTGTGTTGTCCCTATGAAAGTTTGAAAATTTACCTACGTCTTGGTGTTTACCTCTTGTCAATAATAATAATTATACATTTTAATTATGAATATTCAATGGACTACTTCTAAGAAGTTTGCTTCCAACTGTTTCATTCTAGGTTTTAGCACCATAATAAGATTGAGATTGTTACAAGCTGAGGTAAGAAACAAGAGGCAAGAACAGAAAAAAACCTAAAAACATGGAACTATATTAAATATAGTTGCAGCTGTGTACAAAATTTTACAAACCTTGAAAAACAGCTCGATGCTTTTGAGCTCACTTTCATAAACAATCTAAATACACCAGATTAGTATGTATTGAACTCTTGGAGAGCTGGTTTTTTTCAACATAAGAAGAAGCATTTAAAGGACTTCTGGTGGCTTAAGTTTATTGCTTACAGCCAAATTGCTAAAAAGGTTCTATATTCTTTCGCATAAACCAAATCCTCATAGCATTTTGTATCACCAAGATATGAATTTTTCAAATTTGTTGTGATATTTTTTAAATGCATCTGGCAACAGCAGAATGGGTGATGCTCACTTCAGCTGAATTTTTTATTCTCTCTCGTTAGCATTTGTCAATCATTTATCTACAAGAGGAAAATAAAAAAAAATTAATACAAAGCAGATACATTTTGATGAAATTCTAAAAATACAGAACTTTGACAGCTAAGCAAACATTCCATAAATATGAGGGTTCAAGGATAAATCAAGAAGAAGAATATAGTAGCCTATGTAAAGCTTGCAGAGAGCATTTGTCCCGATGAGATTCCTATTAAACAGTGATTCAACTTTCTGTAGTACAAAACGGGTTACATTCAATCAACCAAATTTCAAAGTTAATTAGGGACAAGATAACGAGAAAGGGGTTTTCAACAAGCAGTGGAATACTTTTCTCTTCCATATAAGTTTCACATTGTTTGCCACCAGAAAAACCATTTGGAAAGGCATGAATTGAACCCTTAGAAACAAGCATAGCTATTAATACATAGAACAAGGGAAACTATGCATGGGCAATTCTGGAATGAGGCTGCCAAAAAAATTGAACATCTTCGTCATAAAACTCAGAATTTGTCAGGTTTAAAAATACAAGAGGCAACCAACAAAATATATATGAAAATGGTGAACTTGAAAAAAAACGTGATTGTTTATATCTTCCACTATATAAAGAATATTAATTTCAGTACATCAAAGAATGTGTTACCTAGACAAATGGTATTAATGAAAACTAAAATATTTCAAAGGATGTAAGGAATGAAAAACAGACAGCATATTATTAAATGATGTGAACTTTGAGGACATTACTCTCCCCCTTTAAACAAAGCGTACTGTCAAACTTGAACGATCAAAGGATCGGTGAGGGAATGACGTACGGCTCAGCGAGTGCTAGACACTGTAACTCAAATGGAACACATGGAGTTAACGGTTACTATAAATTAAGTCCTACTAAGTCAACAACTGTGTGACTCACAGCTCACCATGGTAATTCAATTCATATGAAATGTTTTTCCTAACTATGTGAGTAGTTTACCTTCCAAGGAACCCAAGCAGCATATATTCTCAATAGTAAATCAAGGTATCTAGGGAGTTAATTGAATTTGATTAGACTCTCGCAACAGACGTGACAACTCCTGGCAACTCTTGTCATACATAATGATCATTGCAGTTGTTGAGCTATGTTTCAACAGACACATTTTACCCAACATCCAGATTACATTCACCCAAATAGAGGATGATGATGATGATACATTAACAACGATCCACAGCTGATGAAAAATGAAAATTTACAGAAATTATCTAAATTAGTCAATTAACATTACCAATCACATTTAAAGCTGTAACATAATATGAACTAAATCGCTTGAATACTCCATTCTGCAATTGTAGTCGCACTAAATGAAGCATCTTAGACTTTATCATGGAATAACACCATCATATCGAGTCAACCAAATGATCCACTATGGGAAACCGCTGGATTTACAAGCCTTCTATAACTAGTAACTGCAGAAATATTCAAAATGGATGTCTTAAAACTGTCAGGATATATTTATCAGTCGATATTTATCAGTCGTTCCACCAGACTGGTTTAAAACTATTACTCCCCTCTTGTTCCCAGTGGTTATTGATTCTCCAGGGACCCTCGTAACTCATTAAAGTTATGTTCCTCCAGCCAAAGGGGGAGGAGATTTTCAAGGTTTATAAACAAGGTTGATGGATTACGGAGAGACTGCTCTGTAAAGGGGGGGGGGGATCTTTCTGGTTCTTCACCGCCTGAAAACAACCTTCCTGCTTATTAAATCCAGCCGAGTTTCACCGTGCTTCCGGCTGTTCACACGTACAAATAGAATAGATTGCACAACTTGAGATTTGCGTACTTTTTAGTTCATTCAACGGTTCCATACGAAGAGAGGAAATAATGATGATCATGATTAGAAGAGACGAGAGGGCCGAGATGAAATACTTTGTAGAAGAAGAAGAAGGTACCATCTTTAAAGGAGACACATCATTTACTGATCTACGCGATAGAGACAACTGTCGTGAACAACTTCCTCAGACAGCTTGGCAAAATTTTATTCCATTTTGAGAGATACCATAGACTTAAAAAGAACACATCTTTCTCTCTCTCTCATGATTACTATAGGTCCTTTAACTCTGTACTTAAAACAAATCTTAGATACTCAACAACAAACCGGCACCCTAAATTAACTCTGCCACCTCTAAATATAATTGCTGAATCTGTCCTTCCATCTTATTTTCTCAATGTTTTTTTTCCAAACTATTATGATAGATAGAAAGAAAGAAAGAATAAAGTATTTTGCATAGCTCACTTTCTATCAATGACGAGATATTATAGACATGCACAAGGGGCTGGTGAGAAACATGTAAATATATGCCGAACAAGACGGAAACCTACATATTAAACTTATTATAAAATTCAACCAAATTAGAAAAGAGCGTGTGCTTTAGATGACCTTTGAACCTATCAATGTTATCGATCATGTGGACAGGGATAGGAACAGAGTTGCAAAGCTTCGGCCCATAAAAGGCGAAGGCTCTTGTACCAAATCTGGTGTGTACCTTTCATACATAAAGTAACAGGGAAGCCGGGTGATAAACAAAACAAAAATTTAAAAAAATAAGGTTCATAAGGTAATCAGGACCAGCATTGTAAACACATTTATGGACAAACAAGGATCCTAAAGTAAATACAACATTTCGCAGGGAGCCAGTGTAGTTCTTTAAACATGGTGGAGGCATCTTCCCCTTCTTCAAAGGCCGTAAATAACCCTGGCAGCACTATTCTGTGGAGATTGTAGTGTTGCAATGAGTCTATGCATTGAATATCCAGTAGCATAGAGAGTTGCACGTATCAATTCTGTTATATGAGGAATGAAATTATGAGTTTTATGAAATTATGAGAAAATTTTAGCTTTTTAAAAAAAATTATTATCTATACATGTGAAAGAGATATACTGTTGAAACTATTTCCTCTGACTAATAGATAAATCTGGGACTATTTTACGCCAATAAATCTTGAGTTTCAAGAACTCTGGGATGGTAATTACAACTGCTTTCCATTCTAACGATTTGTAAATCAAGGGATCAGGATCTAAAAAGGCAAATGCATTTCGGTTGTTCGGCACACGGAATAATGATTAAGAGTGACAAGCTATGGGACTATGCGAACATCAAACTTAATTTTTCAACGGAAATTGTTACCAAATATTTCTTTTTGAGATGAATTTTGAGTTGTATCTGTCTCAATCTGGAGGAAGCACACTCCACTGTCAGAGGAACGATGCAAACGTACTTTGTGAAGTGCCACGGGGCAGTTACTCGTTTCCCTGGAGTGGCGCTATATAAATCTACATTATTATTATTATCATTAGATCAGTCCCTTGGAAGCGACAACTAGATCAATGGGAAAATATAACACTTTTATGGTCTCAAATAACATGTTTATAAAATGTGTTACAAACAAATGGTGTTGAATGTCATCCCAGGAGGCTCTACTGTTTATATGAAGTTACAGGAAAATGTTTGGGTTGGGTTATTAGAATTTATGAAACAACGGATTAACATTAATGCCTTCACTGACGAGACAATAATCATCATCATCATCATCATTTTATTCTTTAAAGGAACAACCAGAGATTTAGAATATTTTAAAGACAAATATCTTGAAAACTAGAATATTTATTACTTAGTACTCATATGTTTTATTTTTTCTTGCCTAAACTCATCCTTAAATGAAGCTTTCACGTTGGGTCAATAATGTCCTCACATGAACTGAGTGTAACTCAAAAAAGGGTGGAAGATTGTTCTAGGTTAGGCACCCCACTTGAGCTAACGACGAACGAATCTGGCTGGCTCTTAAAATTATTCACAAATTCTACTTTTTCAGAGTTGTATATATTATTGAGCTCAAATTTAAAGGAAAAACAAAGATGCTTACTAGGAATTTCTCAAAAGTTTTCAACTTTTCTCTCCATTACAAGCTAATGGACAGCATTATTATGGGATATCAAAGTTAACACAATATTGCAAATCAACTAAAATCTAGGAAAAATATTGCTAATGGACAGCATTATTCTGGGATTTTATAAAGTTAACGCAATATTGCAAATCTACTAAAATCAAGGAGAAATATTGCTAATGGACAGCATTATTATGGGATATAACAGTTACCATTTTATTGCAAATCTACTAGAATCTAGGAAAATATTGCTTTAAAGGAGCTCTGCCACAAATTTTAAGGGAAATCTCCTAAATAGAATTCAGACTAAATTGTTTTTGCTCTTTGGACTTAACCACACTGCACAAACAATTTGGACTAAAATCATTCTTTAAACCTTATTCAAGATTGTATAGTTTAAAATATTATCACAACCAAATGCTTCTTAAATTGCAACTTCCTTTCTCAGTAAAAATTTATCAACTGAACATTTACAACACTTCATTTGCATTCAGTGACCTAGTGTTATAGAATTAATTTGGGTATGGTGACTGGTTTTCTTGGACAGAAGATGGGTGTGTCAAGCATTTCATGCATATGTTATTAATTATATTGGAGGTGGACCTCTACATATCCTTTTCATCAACACCCACAAGTTTAACAGCACACTTAATATGATACACTGTCAAAACCAGAGAGAAGAAAGTCTGAAAATAAAAATATAAAATAAAAGTTACATATTCATATAAATTTAAAGTAGCTGCTAGTGTGTGAGTTGGACTGACAAGTTTAAGTTGCATTCTCCACATGATTCCAGTTTTCTTTAAACTTTTCTCATGAAAGCAGGAAAATTGTGCTAAAAGTAGGAATGCAAGCCTAAGACATGAATTCAGGGTTTCATTTCTTGTTATTTCCAATAGCATAGCAATTTTTCTTTATTATTCGTAATTTAAGATCTATAATACCTGCTACTGCTAATAGATACGTAACGACCAATACGGTGTCTTTCGTTACAATTTGTTGGTGACGGGAGGGAAGAGGAAAAGGTAGGAGGGGGGGGTGGGGTGGTGTGTGTTGGGTAAGCTAGGTGGGGTAGCATGAGTGTACCAATAACGTTTTGGGGTTACTATGGTAACTTTATCGAAATGATCAATAACACTGATCCTAAGGTATTCTATACGGGATTAGCAAGAGTACATGTTGATGTGTGATGAGTGCATAGGTGACAAGATCAGTATTATAATTATTATTATTATTATTATTATTATAACTTAAATAGACATTACCAACGAAAGGTTGAGTTTCAATTAATAGCCATTATCAGTATTAATGCCAACACATCCGGTGACATGATTTATGCAAATAATACCACAAACAATACTCAACTTTAATTAACATCATTCTTGTACGGGTAATCATGTTGAAGATTTATTTCCTCATTAATTGAAATGTACAGAAAATTACAAACTGTACATGTAATTACCAGGCACTGGTCCTCTAGCTATAACCATGGTCACCAGTGGCTGTGCTGGGCACTGGTCGTCTAGCTATAACCATGGCCACCAGGGGCCGTGCACCCAGCTATACATAACCATTAACATCAGCGATTGATCACCTAACTGTAACCATCATCACCAGTGGTAGAGCACCCAGCTATGATTAGCAATTATCACATATCCATAATCATGACAAGCTGAGCAACCCAGCCATAATCTTAATTACCAGGGGCTGAGCATGCCGAAATAACAATAACGTAGAGTACCCAACAGTAATTGTGATCACAATGGGCTGAGCACCCAGGTACTGTATACCATGGTCAGCAGGGACTGAGTACGCAGCTATACTATGATCACAATGGGCTAAGCCGTAGGTATGACCATATGGGCTGAGCACCCAGGTATACCAGTATCACCAAGGGCTGGGCACCCAGGTATACCATGGTCACCAGGGGCTGAGCACCCAGCTATAATTAGCCAATCACCATAATCATGAGAAGCTGAGCAACCCAGCCATAATTATTATCACCAGGGGCTGAGAATTCAGCATTGACCCTGATAACACAACACAGACAAAAGCCTTGTTGCCTAGTTACCTTACTTGCAGTAATTTCGTATGTATCCTTCAATCCTGACAATACAGCTAACTTTGCAAGGGTGCAGTAACTGGGTGGTAAGGATCCACCCTTCTCCTGGTCTCCTTTCTGGGTGATGTACTCCTTTCTTTGATAGGTGTGGGTACGGAGGGGGAGGGGGGGTCAGCTAGGTTGGTCCTGTCACCTCTGCTTGGTCTTTCCTATCGTGATTGGTTTCTTGCATCGTCTTAACATCTTCGACTGCGTCTTCGTCCTCGGCGTGCCCGTTGCTCTCCTGCACGACGTCTTTCAGTTTATTAGCACTATCGAAAATACAAATTGTGGGATTAAATACGATGACGAAAGCTTCAAATTTCGTTTCAGAAATCTGACAACGATCGGAGGATATGTTTGGAGCGACGCTATTTAAACTTGATAATAGAAAAAATAGGGACATAGGACAAGAACACAATTTCATCAATACGATGTCAAAGTTTGGAAAAAAGCCACTTTATTAAAATTGCTTGCATCGTATACGCAATTAATCATTCAATGCCGTGAAGGTGATATCCAACGTATGACAAAAAAAAAAATTGTTCACCGGCCTCTACAATCCATCCACATTTGTTTATGGACAGATAAGCATTTCAGAGAATTTGGACAACATTTAGACAAGATAAAGTGGATGATTGTCTTACATTCCAAGTACACAAGGGGGCGTATTGAGAAGGGTTTAATTAGGTACATACCAGGGTGCAGTAACTCCCTAACTGTTGAATATGATAATTTTTTACAATGGAACAGACTAAAGGATGGCATAAATTTTTTAATAGCATGAACGGCCGATTAAGAAAAACGATTACCCCTCTGGCGAGCATCGTTAATCCTAAAAGCACTCTGTATGAGACTCAACTTACTTGTCTCTGTTATAGATAACAAACTCCTCACTTAGATTCAAGAGGCGGGACTGCACTTCTTCATCCTGAAAACATAAGAAAGAAAAAAAAGAGAGAGTATGAACACCATAAAAGTGACTGAATTAATGTTATAGGCGATTAAACTCGCTATAAAGTGGAAAGAAGATCTACAGTAAACTAAACACTGACTTGTTCACAGGAAGCTAGAGATCCTGCAATCCTCAAACACTTTATCATCCTCTTTGGAGTTTCTATCTGTTTATAATACTCCACCAGAGTCAGATCGGGAGGGCAGCTTACACAAAGAATCATCCTTTCTCTCCCCTCTCCCCCCCACCCCCCACCCTGCTCTGCCTAAGACACTATATAAGTTGGGTTCCTCTGAACTGTGTTTGGGCTTCACCTTAGGTTGGAACAGTATGGAAGAGGTCAAGACAAGTAACCTAAGAGTCAAAGGTCAAGTGATTCCTCGCTCATAGAAATAACATAAAGATCGCATGTAAAGAAACTCTCCAGGAAGTGTACAGACAGTTGAAAAAGTAGTCCATCCATGGTATAACAGGTATCATTCTTCAAGGTAACAGCTCCCCCCCTCCCCCCCCAAAAAAAAACTAAAAAAAAACTAGAATTACTTCATATGTCAGCAATAGAAGAGCAAGCTCAGAAGGTTGGGAGAAAAACCAAAACTGTCTTCTTGCTTTATTCTTAATTATATTTCCAATCCCCCCCCTAATATTTTAAGAAAATCTGAATGCTTAAAGTTCATCAACCCTACCTCCTCCCCCCCCCCCCAAAAAAAAATAAATTGTAGTGTGCTAATAATTGCTGTGTCTTCAAGAGTACTTTCCTGAACGGTCTGATCCTCAAAATTATTCCAAGACACTGAGAAGTGTTCCCTTTAGTCATTTTAAATGTCTCAGTGAGGGGAGGGGGGGGGGAGACAAGCCTTTGAGGGTGGCAGTAGAGTGTGTAGTTTGATATCTGAGCATCAGTGACCATAATTTTACCTTCTAGCATATTAAAGGCCAATACTGATGATCTTTTATGCATTGCCATCAACTTTGATTAGGTCAAAGAGCAACCATGCTTGGGAAGATTATTAAAACCGACCATGTCAACACAAATTACTAGTACTATATGTTGACTGATTTGCATGAAGGCTCTCGTTCACTTGAAGGAGAAGAAACTAATGATGACAACTCTGAGAAGAATAATCCCTTCACATAACAAATGCATACATCAGCAGCTTGATAATCACCCCAAAACAATCAATGCCTTTGTATAAAATTGATTTCCCCCAGGCTGATGCTTCATGTTGTACTAGAAAAGCTATTATATTTCAATCTCATAATCTATTTTTATAATCGTAAATCTTTTATTTCTTTTCATTCATATCCTCAGCTCCAAGGTAAGTATCATTAGCTCTCTAAACTTACAGTAACCTTCCAGGCTCACTTTACTAATTATTTGTCGATGCTATCATTACTAATGTCATATATTACTTTAGACTGGCTGAGTCACGTATCATTATAATAAATAACCATAAAGCCAAGGTCGATATTTGCATGTGATTGTGACTAATATGGAAACTGTCTCCTTGCAAGGATTTGAATCGCATTTGCTAATTGCACGCTCTCATTAACCTTCGTTTAATGAATTAAATATAGGATGGTGTCTGATGATCAATACCTTTCATCAAATGCAATTTTTCTTTGAGAAACACTCGCCAGGTTTGATAAGAAGATGACAAATTTTTATGTAAGCTGCTGTCGAATAACTTGTATGCAAAATGTACAGAAACCTCTTTTTTGGCATCATTCATATTTTATTCAGTCTGTTCCACATTTTTTTGCTTAAGAGTGCTATATTAAACCAATCCTTTCCCTGCTCGTCATACTAGTGATGATGTAACACTACTTCATTGGACA
>KN882493.1:694-16474 GCA_000934455.1 Apostichopus parvimensis | reverse complement strand
GACACTAACATTATGCTATGAATGCTATGTGTGATGTGTACATAGTGAAGACACTAACATTATAAATGCTATGAATGCTACGTGTGATAAGTTCATTACTAGTGACGAAACTAACATTATGCAATGAATGCTATGTGTGAATGTGTAGAATGAGAGTGCTGAGCTTGTGAGGAGACAGGTAAGCAAGGAGCGAAGTAAATATGATAAATTTATACTGTCTTAAGTATTTAAACTTACTTGCCTTAATTTGTTTTCTTTCTCTTTTTTCCTTCCTCTTTTAACTTTTTTAATATTTGCTCATAAAATAACCAGTCATACAGGGCTTATGTTACATACATAGTCATACCCATTCTTTAATTGATGAATGCACCATGGGTGTTGAAGCTGTAATGGTTACTGGCAGAAAATTGCCAGTGCCTTTTGTTCTACTACAGGGCGAATATGATCAATCTACTGGCATTTTAGGCACTAAATAGCAAGTAAATGGCATCATGTGTGGAAAGACAGATAAAAATTTTCACCAGGTAGAATCTAATTAACTAAGACAATAAAGTTCATCGTGATCTGTTTGATGTTTTTGTATAGTGGTAAATCTGCTCAGGGCCTAATATTCACAAGTTTGCCACTTAATTGCTTAAAAGAAAAGAAAATGTCAGTGCATAAAAATCTACTGGCTATAAAACCAAATTAAATAATTAATATTGTTTTCCTTTGCATTTCAATGTTTGACACTGGAATAATATAATCTCAGTCAGTATTGAGGGGATTTCAATTGTCCGTTTAAATCATTCATGTAGTTCTTTAATCTTACTGCTTTATATAGGTCAACATTTTCGCTCTCAAAAATGCTAGAATATTTAAACCAGTGAGCCCAGAGGGCCTTTTGATTTCTTGTAATAAAACTTTTTCATGCAATTTCCTGATTGACGTAAATCACCACTGAGGTACAGTTTGTCCAAGAAACTTAGAATGAGAAGGTCACAGAGTTTCGGCTTCCTTGACCATGAAAGACTCTTTTCAACACTGTAGATGGCCTCACTGATCGTTCACCATACGGGTCAATGACCATCCTTCTCATTCTAGCTACTGTATCACCCCAAAGTGTCTTTTCATATCTACTTTTTCTGGTTCTCATAGAAACAACCTTTAATGTTCACCTGTTTTCTAATGTCTCGGAGTATCTGCAAACCCGATAAGTGTCCTACATTTTTTTGCTTTGGGAGGTTTTTGGATGAGTTTTACTCCTTCCAGGTAAAAATCTTGTCCTGTCTTAGGACCTTTACATTTAATTAGACTGCAAACTCACACTTGAAGTCCTAGGTGTAGTGTAAACACAGATCAGATCCCAAGATTTGAACCCTGCAATAGACTAGGATGGAGGGAGGATGGTCATACCACCTCACTCAAGCTTGAAATTTGTAAATGCAGCTCGGAGACGACTCAGGATCATCGGTGGTGACCTTTGACTTTTGCCTGTGTTGTTTGTTACGCACACATTTTTACACAATATTTGTAGTGTATTTACAGCAGTGCTGCATAACACACGGCTTTATGGTTTCGCGTCTTTTCTTCTGATGAACAAAACCTCAATTTTCCTGTTCGGTGATCATATGCACAGGGTCTGATTTAATCGTGCTGAGGTTTCGTAGAAAGGAAAGGATAGTAGGGAAAATGAGGATGGCATGGAGAGAAAGAATGGGATAGGAAAGGGAAGGGAGTTAAGAAAGAGCGAGAGAAGACAGGAGGGAAGGGGAGGAGGAAGGGAATGGCAGTTTATCTCATTTTGATGCTGACCACTGAATGCGGCCGGATCTGATCTGTAATATAAACAAGACTTCAGCTAATGGGGCTCTGCCTCACCCAGTTCAGCCAGGTCAGATTTCCCATAATTTGTCATAAAATGTTAAAAACAAGAAAAACATATTCCAGATAAAGCTGAACATTGTCACAATATGAATTTCATTTTGTGAATAAATCAAAAAGGGTGGAAGTCTATAATTAGTTTGATAGACTGTATAAATATTGCTGTGAGTAATACCAGAAAATTGGGATTTAAATTTTACCAATTTTTTTCCCCAGCAGTTGGCAATCAAAGACAAAGAGCTGCAAGTGTCTCTATTTTACAAATGTTCTAATCATTTTCTTCCTAAATATTTCAGTTCCTCTTGTCATATTAACTATTAAACAGATAAAGGGGATTCTTTTTTTGGGGGGGGGAGGGAGGTTTCTTGAAGTTATGCCTGGCAGCTACTTCTACTTTGACAACCCCTCTTGCAATCATTACAAAAATGCCCGAAACTTACTCCTTATTAGTATCAAAACAGCTCTCAAACTTTACCAAAAGCAAACCTAAAGGTGACATTTTTATTCACAAGTTAATTTGTTCCGTATCCTTAAAACATAATTTAACAGGGTAAATATTGAGTCTACTTAACTATACAGTGCACTTCACATTTTCAAAGAGAGAAAAATATATATATTTGGCAAAGAAATGTATTAATTCTTTCTGCTCTATGACGGTCTCATCTGAACGCATTTTCCATCAGGAAATTGCTTGGAGCTCACAAATCTAACCAACACTGAAAGAACTGATAGGGGATATCATCTGCTAAAACAAACACTTTAATAATTTTTGACTTCATCAAAAGTTAATGACTGCATGCCTCATCCCGGGCATTGAACCACAGGTGTGAAAGTTGCTGATAGGAAAGATATGATTGGGGGGGTGGGGGGAAGAAAAGTCAATCCATATACAAGAGAGTACACTGCGAACACAACAAGAAACGATAACAGTGACCATGAAAAACACTATTAAAGCCAACAGCCACACGGAACTTCACTTCAAATTTCTTTTAAGCCGGATATACCAAGACAAGCTGTAATATATATAATTTTTTATAGTAATAACGCCGAGGCTGGAAGACAACCTTCGCGTTTGCACGGGGTTAATTTGTTTTAGAAGGAATCTTTCGTCAAACTCTGCGAGGAAGAAAGATCGGTTCTTGACCCGGACGGTACCAATGTCAAGATCCATCTGGTTTCGGGGCAATTAATCAAAGGTTCGGTGTGATCTCAAATGATCTGAGACTTCCTCGCATGGATAGAGAGGGCTGACAACTAATCAGGCATGATGATAAGAAAAAGAACGCTTGGTGGGCAGAGGGGGGGGGGGGGAGGAGGAGGTGCAGGTAAGTGCTAAAAGATTCTGTTTCACCATTTCCTTAACCCTCCACATCTCCTTCAAAGGCAACATGATCAAGGGTATACCCTAACACCATGATATGAGAACAATGCATCATTTAATGCATCACTTAAGATGGTCTGTCTAGAGCATATTCCACAGCAATCATTGAATCACAGAACTAGATCACTTCTGGATAACAAAACATGCCATTCTATCACATTAGCATCGGGTAGATTTGAAATGGCTTGATACAAAATTTGTTCGCAATGTGTTTATTTCATTATTTCATTAATTGGTTATTAATAGCGTGCAGCTTACATTTCTATCATACTTAATGAGATCTGTTTACAAGAGAGAGTTGCTTCCAACATCCCATTGCTAATCGGGGTTCGTAATCGAGTCGATTAATACAGTAATTGCAAGATCTTAATCGTTGATTAATTGTAAACATGTCCATAAACATGTCCTCTTCATCCTGGGAGGGAAACCAAAGATTAACAAAGAATGGATGTTTTCTCCATCCCACTGTGTGATTGGGGTTTGTAATC
This sequence comes from Apostichopus parvimensis, assembly GCA_000934455.1. Classification (NCBI taxonomy): domain Eukaryota; kingdom Metazoa; phylum Echinodermata; class Holothuroidea; order Aspidochirotida; family Stichopodidae; genus Apostichopus; species Apostichopus parvimensis. Next base: position 12,742 of record KN882493.1, on the reverse strand, counting down.
AAGTCGATTAATACACGTAATGGACGAGATCGTAATCCATAACTATGTAGACATACCATAAACATGTCCTCCTCATCCTGGAAGGTAAACCAAAGATTAACCAAGAATGGATGTTCCAGCTGCTGTAGGATCTCTTGTTCTCTCAGGACGTTCCTCACCGCGTCTTTCTTGATGCACATCGACTTGTTCATGTATTTCATGGCAAACATCTTCTTCGTGTCTCGTTTCTGGACGATACAGACCTGCAGAGAACGATCAAAAGAAATATAACTTTACAAACTGCCTGCAGGTTGAAGAGAGGCACACAGGGGGCAGAATAGATGAGTCCCATTTTTACGCCTGCTTTACCCACCTCTGCTCCCTGTCTCCCTCCCCTCCCTCCTTCCCCCCTCCCTCCGTCCCTCCCTAACCCTCCCTCCTTCCCTCTTCCTCGATCACCAATTATATACATAACAAAGGGCACTAACTATTTAATGATGCAAAAGTTATCTAACCAATGTAGCCAACCCCTCCTTCCAGAGAGGGAAGATGGAAGAGAAGGAGAGGCAAAGAGAGAGAAGGAGAAATAGAAGAAGACAAGAGGGGGGAGGGGGGGAGGAAGAGAGGGCTTGAAAGGGAAAGAAAGTACTCAACCAAAGTAAGAAAGGGGATAGAACATCACAATCCTAATTACTCACACAAGGACGACAATGAGAATCGTATTAATTAAGTCAAAACGGTGTCAAAACGACAAGTTGCAGCAGCGGCAGCAAAAGACTTGCTCGATAAGTTTACGATGATGAACCGATATCAAAGGATAAGGGATTACCTCTGCAGACCTGCAGTTTCTACTGTGTAATACTAAAGAGCACAAGCAGCTGTCCTATACCACATCCTAACACATTCTTTGTACATGGTACCTAGGCTTATAGCATACTTCCTAAATTTAGTGCACACTGTAAACTGGGTTAAGCCAGAGTTAAGTCATAATTTCCTTCCAACACAGTTACATAATCTGTAAGCACTGCATTAATTCTGCTTTATGCAATAAACATATTAGCATAAAATAAGAGAAACTTCACCAAATTACAAATAACTGGGAAAGTGAATGAACATTGAAGTATATATTTGGCACGTAAACAATTTGGTAAATGTCGCAGTTTAGGAAACACTATAGTACTTCCATGAAGCCCCTAAATTTGAAAAGGTTACCAGAATAATTTATGATGTCTGACTAATTTAGCTCCCCGAGGTGCAACATCGCCATGAATATCCCAGGCATTTGACGAGCAAATTTGTGGACTAGAATAAAGTAAGGTGATTCTAAGGTTGGAAAAACCTCACTTCAGACAAGTTTTATCGGTCCCCGAAAAGAGTGATCTGGAAAATTTCGTTTAAACAAAGTATTTTTACCTCTAAACATTACGTCTGAGCATGGAATGTATGTGTAAGCGAAAAGGGGCGTATGTACTTATCCAGCACCCTCACACAAGTTCTAAATATTTCTGTGCCCGAGATGTTACATTGGTTAACCTCAGCTGCAGTTCGATAAATTGTTACACAACATTTGTCATAAACCCAGTCGGAATCAATTTACAACATTTGTCGGTGAATCTTACGCCTTCCGAAACACATCAAAGAGACGGATGCACTGTGGATTCATAGAATAACCCAAATTCTCTCGCTCTCTCTCTATTTCTCTTTTCTTTCTCCTTCAATCTTAGTCTCGTCCTCTCTCCCTCTCTTTATTTAATCATTCCTTTTCGAATCCCCCCGGAAAAAGAAGGAAGAGTTCCAACCTTGTGACAAAATTCCCCCGTCTTCGTCGATAACCGGTTGACGGCTTGGCTGGGAATCCGTAATGAAATTACACAAAAAACCACCGGACAATTACTGGCAACTGTTGGAACGAACTTCAAATAAGAACTAAACACAGACCCTGTGACAATGACAATGTTAATTAGGGCAATATGTGGGTCTCGGGGGGGGGGGAAGAAATAAAAAATCCTGGGAGTTTAGCATTTCTAAAGTTGTTAGAGTTCTATCCTGAGGATGAAAGTTTGAAAGATGTACTGCAATGTTCACAAGGTTTACTTGTAGTCTCCCATTTAAGATTTACATGCACAAAGTCAGAAATTAATATTTATCCAGGGAAGAAGATTTGTAAATTTTTCGCTCGTTATTTCCGCGGATGGGATTTCACATGACCTGCAGGGTATATCACTTTGACCTGACCTAGAATATTAGCCGGCGCTGAAAATCACACGCATTGCAGTTTGCTAAAGGCAAATTTGCGGTCATGAAATTCAGTAAATATTTTCGACGGTACAAGCTACGAGGGTACACTGAAATCAGTATCATTTCAATCATTTGAAAGTTTTTCTTATTTTTCACTGGTTCTCAGCTTTCACTGGCTGTACACCCCCCCCCCCCACCCTCTATCCCCCATTTGTTGTTTCCTTTTGCATTGCTGATGTTTTATTGCTTGTGTAAGTAGTTTCTAAGAAGTTTGATGATAAAACACATGAGACAAATTTAGGTGGCCTTAGGTACAAAATTAATTTCGAATATTTGTAGACTTTAAAAAAAAAAATACTGCTATTATAGTCTAGGTGGTCCTTTCTATATCACTGCTAATTTTTGACCTATTTTAAACAACTGAGGCTCAATACATAAAGTGGCTGAATTACTTAGTCTGACACAAAGAATAGTTCCTCAAATGCAACGCAGAAATACCTAAGACTTTCTATGGCCTCAATTGGCATATTTACAATGCAAAGTAACAAAGAGAAATTTGTCAATTAAGCACAAATAATGAGGTTGAACATCTTCACAAGGATGCTATGGTTTAGGAGAAGTCATTAAAATTCATAAAAAGGTTGGATTAACATCAACATTTAGGCTTGAACTGGGGCACCTAACATCATCAATTTAAAAGAGCAAATCTGAATATCTTGAAAACCAGAATAATTATGGCAACATTACTCATTTTTCCCCCAAGCATGCATAACATATGAAACCCTAAAACTCTGCTTAACTGAATGTGCTAGACACAGTCAAGTTAAGATTAGCTGTTGTTTACAGGAGTTAGGTGTTACCAATAATCTTATAAACCCACTGCATTGTCCAAGTTGGTTATTTGTCAATAAGAGCTAGGATAAATGGTATTATTTCAACTTCTACTGTAAGTGTGAGAAAGGTTTTGTGTGTACACTTCCCCGTTTATACTTTATTGTGGTGATTATGACCATTAAAGTTTATCTCGTAGGTGCCAATCAATAAAATTTCAACAGCCACATACCAACCCTTCCCCAATTCCATCCCCCACCCTCCTCTTGTGCCCAAAAACAAAAACATTGCTTTGTATGGGTCGTTGTGGACAACAGTACTTACCTGTCTCCAATAAATTTAACTTATGCACCTCACCATCTACCTAACCAACAAAACTTTATACCACTTTATCACTGCACCACCTAGATGACCCAATTCATGGTCAACACCCTGACACCCTTTCTTCTGATTCTACCATTTGGATCGAAGTGAGTTTGACACCGACAATTTTCCAACACATATTTCCAACTGTTAATGTATCTATTTGGTTCGATCTTCATGCTGATGAACTCTTTTGTACCTAATACACGCCATTTACATCAAACCCATTTTGCATTTTCACAGCAAATATTGACACAGTTGGAACGCACTTAACCACATAAAAGCAGTATCTAATAAAGAACTACATACTGGCGGTTATGAGTCTCCAACCACGATCCTATAGAGCAGGTTTCCATGTTTGAATATACACCCTGACCACTTCAGTAAACTTTAATACAGCGTGTTTATTAAATCGAATCAAGCTATTAAATTTACCAGCAGCCTAGCATTCTTTCTCGCCGAATGAACGGACCTGAAATTAACGGTCCCATTCACTGTATTACCTACATCCTGGCAAATGTTTCACATTTGTATCTTGGGATCGAAAAGATCCTTTAAAAACTTGAAAGAAGGTTGCATCCATGAAAACTGGGTCAATCTCTGGATGAAGTCGCTTGCATGCAATCCCACTGGTTGCCTGTGCAACATTATTATCACGAACATCTTCATCCAATATCCTCCTCAACTGCTGTTATCACTCTACCAATCATCAAGGCAAGGACAAAAATAAAATAAACTGAAAATAAAAATATAAAATAAAAAAAAAGGACTAACTAAGAAATAAAATGGAAAAAAGAAAATCTGTCCTTGAGGGAATTAGCAATCTCTTTGCAATCTCTTTAAAATATACTCGTGCCCGAAGATCTTCAGTGATATCGCAACAGTCTGAGTAAATGTAGATCAAGCCTTTTCTATATTAGAAATAAGCTGCCTGAAGGGATTACAGGAGCTCAGTGCAGTTTTAATTATTGGTTAAATATTTAAATACTATTCCGATACCACGGCATCCCATAACAAAGCAGTTCATTAGCTTGACCTCTTACAATTCACTTCAAAATTCCAAATCGTGGCGAGATTTTTGCTAATTTCCAAATCCGTTTTTGCATGTGATTATATAATGACATGACAAAGAACAAGGCCATGAATTCTTTTGAATGAAATGGACTGTTCACACGCATTAATTCACTGATTTTTAAAAAAAAAAAAGGAAACTAACGAGAGAGTCATAGATCTATTACAATGTTGTTTTGAGTAAGTACGCAGTAAATTTTTGGCAATGACTTTGCCGAACTTGGTGGTCTGGATGCGAGAGGATACTTTAATAGAATCCCCCAAACCACTTTCCTGTTTTGGGAATTCGTTAACCACTTACATGCACATATGCAAATATATATGGAGATGAAACATTTGAGGACTCGAAATGAAGTAAACAACTTTGGTTGAAAAAGTCAATCCAAAATAAACTTTTAGAAAAAGGGATACTTAGCTCAAAAACGATTTAGAAGGTTGGTAGCCAAGTAGAAGATAAGAAGAACCATTCCCCTGTGTCAAAACTAACGTTATCGATACGATCAAAATTGGACCAATTCTGCGCGACTTTCCTCCATACCATTGGAAAAAGAGGAAGGAGGAGTCAGGGCCTGGATGAATGGTAGCCACACCCCCTGCTTAAAGACTGACCAATTTGAGCGTAGTATTAGAGGATAATGCATATGTATATGAGGTAAGTACTAAGTGTGTGTTATAAATTATGTCTTTTCAAAAAGAAATGGCTGCATACAAAACTCTTTGCATTAATTTAGACATGAAAGATTACAAAGTGCCTGAAATGTTGACAATATTGCACCTATATTATTGGTCATTGAAAACAAAGATATTATGAATGTGAATATCACGCTGAAACCATGAAATATATTTGTCATTTGCACGCAGTCTTTTAGGGGCGCGTAGGTTAAGGAGACAGCTAAGAGAGGAGTGAACTAAAATACAGTATTTTCAACAAACTTGCTGGTAGATGTGTTTTGCCAGAAAAACCAACCAGGATTTCGTCTCCAACTATAACCGCAGTACTCATGGTTTTGGGTATAAAGGGAGGGGGGGGGGGGGGGGGAGTATTTTGGTGGAAACAAATACGTTTAATTTCATGCAACCTACGGAACCTGAAGTCTGTATACTGGATCTTAAATTTGCTTTCAAGAAATGTTAAGCTATGTATTTGTTATAATCTTTCATAATATCTATAAATTTCAAAATAAATATTACGAGCTAAAAAATGATTTTCTAATTGCTTATAAGACTTCCAGGCAAATAACAGCATGCTGTCTATCAAACACTAACCTTCAGTTGGAATTTATCACGACTGCTTCCAACTATCCATAGATTTTCTATACCAAATTATGAAATTTCTTTAATTTGGCCACCAGGTTCAACAAGAGTTGGAACAACAAGTTGGAAAGCAGCATTTTCCAAACTCAAAGAAAGATCTGGTCTATTTTTGACACACTACAATGTATATCAAGGGAAATTTACTTTTCACTTTTGTAATTGACTGCTCTCAATTAAAGTTTCACTTAATTAAAATGAAATTTGCTACCAGGGACTTCTTCTCGTCATATCAATGAAAGCCAGAGCGCAAACACACTTTCAAGAGCTACTTCTGTGATTTGGACGACTCCCTGATCAATGACTGCTCGGACTAAAGTTCAATCAGAGCTATATATACGTACAATGAGGTTAGCTGGCCGTGGATGTAATTGGCCAACTTCCTTGTATCAGTGCATATGCAATAACTATTAACTATAAAGCCACCAAGATACGGTTTCATGACTTACATTAATTCCTGGTTTTATAACCGGACATATGGCTGAGAGCATACTAGCGTAATTCGCATTCATACTAGTTTACAAAAACAGTTAATTTTTATATGTTTCTCATATTCGGTACATGCATGATCTGTTTGAATTCCGTACACGTCACTATCCCCATTCATGTTCAAGCCTTTGACTGAAGTGCCTACTAGGGGCCCACCAAGGTTAAGCTTGGGGCCCCCATGAACACATCCATGGACCATGCAGCTATCTATTTTTGGGTTAATTGTGTGTGCAAAAGTTAATAAGATGGGGTGGGGGGGGAGGAGGATAATCATGTGTTGCATTAGGTCCCTTGAGGATGAACATCTGGCATTGTTTGAAGCAAGCAAATGACATCCAATCTATCGAATCCTATGTTTCATGAACATGAATTTTTCAACTTCAATAGCGATGGCAGGGGAAGGGGGGGGGGACAAGCAAGTTTCTATTAAAAGTTTCTAATAAAGATATTTATATATGTATTATTAGCAAGTAATTAGTTGTGTAATAAGTCCACTAACCGAATATAAAAAAGCTTAATGTACCACAAATTTAAACATTTCGCTTTCAAAATAGGGATCTAACAAAGTCATCTGGTTTGTTGAGTATAGCTTTAATACAGTTTATTATTATACAAACATACATGTCTCCCCACTGTGACTGCACTTCCCTATCCACTGGTAGTATAACCCCTTATCCCGAGGGTGGGCGGGAGATATTGGGTTAGCTACAGTACTTCCTTTAGGAATTAGATACCAAAAGGCAACCTTGAGGGCATCTGACAGGTTATAGAGGGAACACTACTGCTCAGTTATAGACTTTGATTTCTCTTGTGTGGGGGTATATTTTTAATGCTCCTGTTTTTAGCTAGTGCAACCATTTTTTATACCAAACCCAAATGTGTTTTACTCAAAATAAGCTTGTAAATGAAGCCAACTGCAATAACCGCCTGCATTTTTACAATCTCAAGCGAATCTCAGTAAATGAGGGATGAATGAAGTTTTAATCATTTCTACTCCCCAACAATTTTTTCTCCCAGCCACAGAACTTACACATTGCCGAAGTCAAGGGTAAGTTTCGTCATCTTCTCAAAACTTCCCAAATCAGAAGAATTTGAGAGGAAACCATTTGTGATTGGTAACAATTATATATTCAAATTTGAGAAACTTTTGCTATGTATCACCATACTGTATCATGTATGCATGTATGCATACATGTACAAGCACAGATTATCTACCTGCATATGATATAATTTCCAGGTAATACTGTCTAATAATTGTCTACACAGGACTAGAAATTCTGGCTATATGTTGGCAAAATGCCAATGGATTTCACTGTTTTGCCTGTAATGTAGAGAGAAATAAAAAAATCTTGCATTTTATGCTAGTGTTAATGTAATATTGCTGTTGTATATATTAAGTCAAGGAAAATGCAATTGGTGATTTGATTCGATATATTCAGTAGATTTCAGCATTGCTAGAATTTCTAATTTTCTAAAACTCTATGCCTGCATATGTGCATATACTTTCACATAGGCATCTCTATTGCAGCCAAGATGTATGAGTGAAGTCATAAATTCAACGCTTTCTAAAGGACAAATGAATCATCAGGGAGATGAAATTTCCAAACAAATTTCAAAAAATGTGGGAGTATATTGATGATGAACATCATCCATCATGAGATGTCAAAGGTCATATGCGGCAACTGGAACCGTTATGAAAGCCAGACATTGAAAGGGTAATGCATAACCTACATATTTAGAAACCAAGCCACCAATTATGGGGCTACCACACAGATTATACTAAATATAATTTCAGAGTTTATCCAATATTAATTATCTTGAGCAGGATGATGACTTTGGCTAATAGTCCCATACTTCATGGTAATGTATCATGTTTCGTACAAATCTCCCCCTTCCCCCAAATAAAAAAAAAGTAAACGAAATATCCATGCACATGAATCTCTGTGGACTTTCTGTGAATCCATCTTTTCTTGTCACATTGAATTCATATCAGCATTCCATAGGTATATAAAGCCATAAATATGTAAAGCAATGAAATTTCTGGCCCTGGAATGTCATAATTAATGGATTTCTTGCCCACAGCTTACAAAACATTGCCACCATTTCCGATGACAATTAAGCAGGCACCAGCTTCCTCTTCCTCCTTCCTTTTTCCTTCTCACTCTCACTATATCCCTCATCCCTCTCACCATCCCTCAGACCCCCCTCACCATCCCCCATCCCAAGGACATTTTTTTTCTCGAAAATATATCTCTAGATGGATCAATTTAATGGAAATTCACCACAATGGTTTTACCCTACATAATTATCTTCTAACCTGATTTCTTATAACTATTCTTCTTTTTGTTTTAATAAAATTTCACTTTCTTTTCTTCAGAAACAGCATCGCTCTGTCTCTGCATGCATCTCTTTCTCTTCTCTTTCTCTTTCATTCTCTCTGTCTCTCTTTCCGATAAATTACACAACACAATGAATTATGATGCAGACACACTCTCATCCATCTCTGCAGTATTAAAATGCGACGCTCAAATTTACATTATTGGGAGCACCTTACAGAATGTCAAAGGTTACTAACAATTATTCCTTTCCATACTGATTCTTAGTTTCAAGGATATATCATGAAAAGGCTCTCCTTATCCTAACTTGAAATCTATCACCTCCAAATTTTTTTCATGTATGTTAATTTTCCCAAAACCATTCCTTCTTTCTTTGTAATGCACACGTAGTGTCTATTAAGTGTGAACGACAAGAATTTTCGCAGAGCTACACAAAACGCTACCAGTGCAGATCTCTATGCACACCGAATGAAACAAACCGAGATCATCATTTCTCAATAAACAAATGGTGGCTTTCGCTATACTTTCCCGCTAAAATTCACTTGCCTTTTGCAATTTTACATACTATTTGTCTTGATGTTTGCTTTGAAAGGTGACATTTCTGTGCTCGATCATCGCTGAGGTTTGAAGCATCTGGAAAATATGTTGTTAGTCTGTCGCGCACACGGTAATTTCATGCTCATGAGCGTGTGTATTGATTTGAATATCAGGGAGGAGAGGGGGACCTGTGGGGGGAGGGAGAAAGGGAGAAGTGTCATGTCAGAGGTGTCATTTCAAACTACATCACCACCTGTCTTGACTACGGCAAGTCAGCAAAAGGTTAACCGAGTCGATAAGAGTGATATCTCGGTTGTAGACGATGATGTGAAACTTATTTTGGAAAGGAAGTACTCCACACTTCTAGGAACTGGAAAACCCCAATCTAAATATATTGTCCCCTAACACAAGATATGGTGGACTTAGTTAAACCCTTTTTTAGGTTGGTTCAACTCTGGATTCTGCCCAGCAATGTTTAACAGTAGGGTGGTCTGTGATATTAAAACAGTAAATGTTCTTCAAAAACTATACTTTTACCACAGCGTGCTGATCATAGGCGTAGGAGGCGGCGAGGCTGGGGGGGGTTCAGACCCCCAACCAAATATTTTGTGAAAATTTTTTTTTCGGGCACCTACTGAAAGAAAATATATTGTAATGATGTAGCTTAAGGAAATGAATAGTTTAATAAAAATCTCCTTGGTAATTAAAATAAAGTTCTAAGCTTGCCTGACTAATTCGCCATTACTAATGTAAAAGCCTATATGATATGTACATTAAGATGTTGATAGCTCATTGAAAAATTTTGGTAATATTTTTCGGGCAAGTCGTTACAGCCCCCCCCCCCTCCTCAAATCAAATTGGGTTCCTACGCCTGTGGTGCTGATGGTACTATTTGGAATGGTTTTGTTTGTCAAGTGTCCCTGTATTTATCATTTCATGAAAACGCAAGTTGTCTTCTTTTTTTTTTTGGTAGAAAACATTATATTCTTTATCTATGAATAAATGAGTTAAAATATTATCAAGAAAAAGAAGGAAAAAAAATTCAGCTGAATTATCACAATGGATGTCTAATTACTCTGTTGTTGCCAGATTCGTTCATAAGACACCACCAAATTTGGAAACGTCCGTGCTTTCGCCATACATAAAGCTGTGAGGATACAGTTTTGACCTCAAGAAGATGGAAAATTTATAGCATATATATTATTTTTCAGCAATAATATTTCAGCAATAATATTTCACAGCAATCAACTTCAGCCACCAAGAAGATCTCTTTACAAGAAATATTACGTCACTGCCTTTCTAAGCCGCGAAAAAAAAATTCTCGTCAAGAAAAAAGTTCAGAACGATTAGTTTTGATGGATTTAGATTATATATGGGAATGGCCTTGTGTTTACATAATCCCTCTTGCCCCGACATGGACAATTAGACGGATAAATTCACAAGTTCCTTTCGGCTTCGTGGACATGACGTCTGTGCAAAATTAAACCTACTACATGCTGGCACATGTACTGGACGGTCAGTCATGCCTTCGGGGTCTTAGCCTGTTGATTTTTACCATCCCCATAAGAATTAATGATTTATTGATATGGGGTTTAATCAACTGCGCATGAGGGTCACCTTCGTAATTAAACCTGTTTCTCTCGGTGCAAGGCAGTGGCCGAATACCTTACGCTATTCGATCGCGCCGTTGGGTTTTGAAGGAAATACGTATGCAGTTGAAAAGGACGAGACGGCTAATTTAGAAGATGTTACGATCACCGAGGTATGAAAAAGAAAGTTATTACCCTTGTCACAATTATATGACGAATCGATTGCTTGTTTAGTAGCAGTACTAGCTCCAACAACCGATACCAGTAACAGATACAGCAAATTTCGACAAGAAAGTCGACTGATAAATTGGCCAGCTGCAATCCGTTGAAAGCGGATGAAAGTGTATCCATTGATATTTTTTATTACCTAACAAAAAAAACTATACATTTAATCTGACCGACTGTAACAATATAATTTATATTGTTTTTCATTTAAAGCAAATGTTGTAGGATTAAAAACAGAATACCACAAAGCTACAGAGACTTGACTCGGATAGCTTCGGCAAAACATTGAGAAGAATCAAAGGGCCCCTGTTCAAGAATATCCCTAGAAGTATATCCTCCTACTGCTGCCAGCAAAACAACCAAAACAGATTAATTCAGACATCAGGCTAGGGTACTTGACCTTCACGGCAAAAATATGAAGAGCTCTCCATCAGCAATTGTATGTGTATAACAGGAAAAGGTCAAATTCCTATCAGTGTCCATTAAACCAGCATTAAAAAGACAAAACAATTCCAGAAGTTATCAGAAAATAATTAAAATACCGTATAATGGTCTGAGTGATTTTGAGGGATCAAAGGGGCGCTCTCCGGCCGACCCGCAAAAGTCATTATAGTATTACGAGGAATTGAAAGCTGTCAAAAAAATTGTACTTTATAGAAAATATAAAACGTGAAACGATAAATATGTTATATGGTTTGACGAATAGGGCACCACTTGGGTAACGTGACTGCACATTTTCTTTGAAACAGAGAACAAAAAAGTAAATAAAAAAATCATAGTAATTCCTCTCAAGATGAAAGATGAAACAAGTGGACTATGAAGTGGAGGTTTCATCTGTGATGGAGTTTCTTGATAGTCTCTGATCATACCTATTTTATTTTACCTTTAATTCCACTTATAGTCATCTGAGAGAACAAGGGTAATAAAACAGTGCTATTTTTCTATGAATATACATACTGTATATATGCACAGTGTTAAACAAGTTACCAGTTCATTCTGGGCACGGTAGAACAAGAGTGCTAAGGTTGTGAGGAGACAGGAAAGCGAGGAACAAATTTTCATATATATGTATATGTATA
>KN882492.1:14522-29165 GCA_000934455.1 Apostichopus parvimensis | reverse complement strand
TGGAATGCACTCTTAAAGGTTCTTACATATCCTTCGGAATATATCTATTATTATTATTACTATTATTTTGTTAATGGTAGACTCTATATCGATTTATTTATTGATTTTTTTTTTAGAGAGAGAGAATGTTCATATCGACAGTGAAGAAACGGAAGCCATGAGGAAGTTTATTTTTTCTTCATTTTGTTCATTTTTTCTTAATAAATTCATTCTTTTGGTATGATGTTATACTGAAGACAGCATACAAGGACAATCACAAGCGAAATAAATGTGCATCGAAGCAAGAAAATATGCAAATATTTGAAAACAGGTTCAAATTGACTTATCAACTCTTCAGATCTCCCTGAAGCTTGCAAAGTGAAATATTAAACCGGGGGGAAAAAACACCCTTCTATCGCAATGTGGAAATAGCAGAGCTTCATACTGTAAATAAAACTTGTCATATAGGATCATTTACCTCATTCAAACTTGTGTAAATGTAGTGGCGTGTCTGTGTTAGGGCAGAGGCCAAAAGTGTTAATGGAAACTGTTACAACGCGAAACCATAAGTCGACGTACATGAAACTTTTAAGAAAAACACACCTAAAATAGAACTTGGGCACGAATGCAATACAACGTGGTTCACTCTCAACCGAAGTCTCCTTACATTGAGACTGTAACAGTGCGATCATGACTGCAGTGTTGCGTGAAGTCAGATATAACGCATCCTTGACCGAGACCGTGGCCTAGTTGGTTATCAGGGCATCCGCATATAAAGCGGGAGGCCCGAGCTCGAATCCAGGTGGAGGCTGGAAGTGGTATTTTTTCACTGTTCTGGATTTTCCAACTTATAACAAATTCAAATATGGATACATTCATTTGCCTTTGTCGTTTATTTCCATTTCATTTAACAGAGTCTGTTCAAAAGTATCTCCTTCGAGATTCGTCCTAAGGACTCACAATTGATTTTCAAGTTAGCATCATGTTTGAAATATGTCACCAAACAGAACTAGCAATGTTCGATACAGATTGCAAAAGCCTGCAGTGGAATGACGACCTTCCTTACTGGTTTCGAACCTCTGGACATACAAGCAGTGTCCATGGACTAGTTGGTTTGGGGAGTTCGAATCCCGGTGGAGGCTGGAGGTTTTTTCACTGTTCTGGATTTTCCAACTCACTACAATTTCAATTACAAATGTATATAATTTATGTATATATAAATTAATAAAGATCAACACACCAGACAAAATCTACTTTACCACCAGTTTTCGTCCTTTTGGGACTCATCCGGCGAAGGTAGGACTAGAACCCGGACCTTGTGTCACATACCGAAGTCCGTACACTCGACGACAGTGGTGTGTGAAAGCATATACACTGGCTTTGAATAACAGTCAATATATCTATATATATATATATAAATATGTATATATATGCTGTGTCATTCAGTTACTGCAGTAAACATATCATGTAAGTTGCGTTCGTGTGGACTTATGTAGAGAGGGTACCTTTACATGTAACATTGTAAACACATGCATAGGCTTACACCTACACGGCTTTCTGCTTATTCGTGGAACTATTTAACTTGATGTCTATGGCTGTCAACGAATCAACCTGTATGTCTACGACTATGCGTGTGTGTTTATTTGTGCTGTGTGGACCTAGGGTTGGGGGGGGGGGGCGTACATTAGGCAGTAACATGGTGAATTTGAATTTAAGTATGAAGACTATCAAATGAAGTACAATAATTTCTTCACAATTATTATTCCTACAGTGGCAAAACAAAGTGTAAAGTATACTAATCTGGCCCAAGGTTATTAAAACATACTTTCAACATACACGTTGCCGAATTTGAAATTTATAACAATTTTGAGCAACGCAGTCGCTGACATTTGGAACCATCAAGCTACGAATCGTATTTGCTTCACTGTATACTCATACTTGTATACTCATACTTCTGTATACTCATACACTCATATACTGTATACTCATACACTCATACACTCACACTCATACTCATACTCATACACTTTCATACACTGTATACTCATACTTCACTGTATATACTCATACTTCACTGTATACTCATACACTTTAATGATCGAAGTAGCAGATCCAAAGTAGGTGCAAAAATGAATATTCATTATATTTATCATGCGGGGATTTTGAAGATATTCACAAAAGTCTATATATATATTGTTGTCAATAATGTGTGTTTATCAATGTCTTATCCTATTGTTCTTGTAGTTATTTATATCGCATTGCACTATCTGTATCGTGTTTATCCACTGAATATTCATGATTTCATTACACTAAGTATACTCGCCTGAATATAAGCACTAACCAACTAAGTCTCGATGACTGACGATATTATTTCCTATAAATATAATTACTGTGATAAAAGTAATCTAGTTGATAGTACTTCACGTTAAGTATAAAATAACTGTCAAGTTAATTCCCTAAGATTAAAATATAATTAATTTACCCTTTTTCGATCATATATGATGAATCACGAATTAAAAAAAAACTGTCATATTAGTACGGTTTTACTTTGACATATTTCCATTGGTAAAGGTTTGGGTTAATTCTGATATTAGATACCATATAGTCCACAAGTTATGTGAAATGTGAGCCTGTATAATTAAAAATTACCATATATATGCAAATATCAGAACATGTTTTCAATCTCCTAAGATGAATTTTTTTCATTATAGTCATGAAATAATCAATCTCTATATAGATCGTCGTCGCATCTGAGTGAATTAATCTCCCGTCGGATTCTATAGTTATCTGAAATACCACTTCACATTCCCAAGGAGATTACGATTACCGTATATTATGGGTTCCACTTACACACATTGCTTGATCTCTAACGCAATGTATAGAACCATAAACAATACTATACGTGAAAGTTTGTCAGGTTGACTTTAAATTCTAGGCTGTTTCAACGATGAATTATATTTTCCTTACAGAAACATGTATGAATGTATGCATTGTTAGATCCTCCTGCAAGCAGGAACTCGCGAAGAAGCCATCATTGGCTTATCAATGCCGCAAGCTGACCGAAGTCGGTCTCTTAGATTCATATTTAACGTCCATGATTATAAATTATCAATTGTCAACAACTCTGTAACTGGACGACATACATTAATCTTGGGGTGACTCGAACTGGAACCTTATGATTGAAAGGTACCGGCGTTAACCACTGAGCTAACACTCCACAACATGCACAGCACAACACTCCACAATACTCCACAACATGCATAATGGTATAACTGTTGAGGGTCACGTGGGAAGATGGAGAGGAGGGCTGAAGTGAGTATTGTTATGATATTTTATGAATCTTGGACCACTGTGTGTTTTGAAGTTTCAATATGATCTAATACTCACATATACGGTGATGTTTCATTCCCTTCATGTTTGGTATCTTGTAAGTAAATCCAATTTACTAATAACCGACAAATGTCACAAACACCAACCTTGTTGTTGTCTGTCTGTCTGTCTGTCTGTCTGTCAGTATAATTGCGATTGAAGCATTGATGGTGTCTTCCGTATAGCCTCGAAATAACACAACTGCCAAGAAGGGTCATTGGAAAGAAGTCTGGTGTGGAGAGACTCAAGTCTTTCTGAATGCGATTTATCATTGTGAACTGCAATATCATTCCAGATGCAGGAAAAGCCATCATAAGCCACTCCTCTTGTGGTCAGTTTAATGAATGCCGATCAAGCTTACGATACATTGGAGTTTGATGGGATCATTCATGTAAGGTGCTTTCCGGGTTAAGTTCCTTCCACTGGAAGTTTCTTTATTGTTAAAATAACTTGTATATAAGATTTCTGTTGTGGTGTTGGCGGGAATCGAGTCGTTTGGTTTCACGTGGAATCACTTATTTACAAGTAAATCTTGAGAAACACACACACAAAATTAAAAATTAAAAAAAATTGCTTAAAAAGTATTAGACGAGGCACGCAATGAGTGAGACGTGTGAGGTATTTGAACGCATGATTTATTCAATATACTATAAATTTTCTTTTTACAGTGAAGCAATGATTTTTATAAAAGAACTTGATTTATGTTAAACATTCGATGGAGTTTCACCAAATTACACACAATATGCGCGTTACAATCCATTATATGTACCGTGTCTTCCCTTTGCTGTGATTATTTTGTGCAAATTAAGAGAATTTATATCATTTTCTTCGTGAGTATTTTATATGTCTACGACAAACGGCTGACATTATTTTGTTGATTCTTTATGTACCCCTCTTGGTAATGAAGTATCCCGGTTACGGGAGTCGACCGTACCAAATACTAACTGTACTCCACCCGAACCAGCAAAAAATAATCACATCCTAATAGATTAAAAGGTACACGAAAGTTTAAAGTTTGGTCAATTGATTTCAGAATTGTGCTTGCTACCTTACATAATAGATCGTGACGTCATTGTTGTTATTGAACTGACAACGTTGTTTTGTCTTCTTTCTTAATGATGTGTTAAATCATTTATCAACAACAACAACAAATATAATCTTGATTTTGCATCCATGTGGAGGGATTGTCAGTATTATGTAGTAAATATAATTCAACGGACATTGACATGACGATATGCATCTCTTTATTTCAGGCCAGAGAGCATATAGTAGTTTAACAGCACATTATAGCTGTTAAACAATATAAGCCAATATCGCCAAGATCGTCTTGTATTTCTCATGTTAAACTCATTTAGTTTGACTAAAAATAACCAACATATTTAATATTTCATACAGTACTAGTTTTATGACTTGGCAACTGTAATATGGAATACTGTTGTTGTAATGTCGGGCGAATTGGCCATACGGTATGCCCCCCCCCCCCCCAATGCAGGATGTCCATTTTAAGCACATGATTTTAAATATGTATCGATTTACTGGATATAAGCCCCCCCCCCCCCCCCCCCAATGCAGGATGTCCATTTTAAGCACATGATTTTAAATATGTATCGATTTACTGGATATAAGACTCATTAACAATTATCACTTTGTTTGACCATAATGAACCCTCAAGTTAAAAGTTAATAAAGAGAAGAGAGTAAATTATTTTTCTTTGGCAAAACTCATACATTTCTACTTCTGCGTTATGACAAAGAATTCTGCAACTCTACCATATCTTTCATGTTTTATTCAAATTAAGATTAAAAAGGATGAAATTTAAACCAACCCAAACCACCATCTTTAGCTTTCATAACAGAAACCTTTGTAATGGACGACTCTTCTAACTAGCTAAGAAAAATATTTTTTTTAGCTTCACATGAGGCTGTATGTTTTTTTAAATCTGTGATGTCATTTTGCTGCTGGGATCTGATACATTTTACTTGTTCTTTTGACTTCAAGGTAGTCTGCTAAAAGTGTTGACACTGAAACCAGTGTTATATTTAGGTCATGTTAAGAACTTTTATTATTTTTAGATTTTAGCATTTGCAAAACCCATCTCCATCATCATAGCAACAACAACAACAACAAAATCGATTGAAATAAATAAATAAATAAATAACAGAATAAAACGCATAACAAGAAGAAGGACATTTGTCTCTAGATGTTGCCATACGGCTTAGACTTGATCAATGCTTTATGCATTGCGTGTGAATGAAAACTCACTATTGTGCTATTTTCCCAAAATAGAGCACAACTTGTCTCAGCTGTTTGTGAACCTGTCTTCATCACAATTATCTTAATCACATAGTCCAATGGTGATGGTTGGTTAGGTTTGTATCTCCTTTTAACCTTTAACCTTACCTCAATTTTTCTTTATGTTTCTTACTGCTATTTTCGTTATTTGAAATATAAAAATTAATTGACTATTTAATTTAATAATGACCTACATTCTTGTGCGATTTTTAATATCAAAATAATATCTATAAAAGCAACAAACCCTTTCCAATAAATCAAGCTGCCTGAAAACTTCATAACTAGAATTCAGTGTTTTGTCAATTTACCCAATAAAACTACCTGCAAAAAACCTTTTGTAAATTGTGCTATAGAGAGTAAGTCATGGATCAATACTGAAATACGTTTTTAACCAACAATAGGATACACCTTCGTAACACATGTGACAAACTTTCAATCTAATTGCATTTTGTGCCTTATTTTTTATCTTATTCTTCCATCTTGTGGTTATTAGTTGTTGTCCCATATATGAAGCTATTATATTTACCTTTACCCAACACCAAATGTTGACTTATATCCCTTAAGCTTATCACCAACTGTTATTTCAGTTTCATTGGTCTATTGGTAATTTGTATACCAACACAATACACAGTATATTTTGTATGAGTTGAAACGTTGCTGAACCCAAAGATTCTTCTGACCTTTGATTATTCTCGATTAAAATGTATTATTAAATCTCATTATGTGCATATTCTTTTCGTATCATAAGGTGATAATATAGGCTAACCTAAAAAGATTACCTTGTATGCCCTTCAATAAATGTACTTTAACATGTCATCAAGGTCATTAAAAAACAATTTTACATCCGTCTATTATCAAAGACGTTACGCGCCTTATACTTAAAATGACATAATAGTACGGTACCTAACTTACACAACGTAAAAAAAATGTAACTAAATGCTTAGGTGACTATTTATAAACAAAAACGCCAATTCATTTCTGATTATGACTTTCCTGTGTTGTCCACTATGACTGACGTAGCTTCAAAAAATATTTATAGTTCTTCCTTCTTATAATTACAAAACGTTATCAAAAGCAAAATGTTTCCCTTGTCCACGTGTGATTCGCAGTGCGATATTACTAAATTCATTCATTCATAGCCATCCTTTTAAATTAAAAATGAGTTCATTAACTTACTAAACAAACAAACAAATTTGAAATAACAAAACGGAAAAAACAACTCTAGATTTGAAAAAGTTATATATATAGCTGCAAATGACATATTATTTGTATATTATTCACGCTGTGTAGACCACTTTTAATATCTCTTAGAGTAAGGTGAATGTTGGTTCATCCTACAAGTCAGTATCTTTCGAAATGCTTGTCTAAATTCACGGTTGAATATTGTGTAAATGAGTGGGTTAGCTGCAGAGTTGGCCCAGCCTAACCACGTAACTGCATTGAACGTTTGAAAGGTTACGTTACAACCAATTCCAATTAAGACGTTAGTAATGAAAAACGGAAGCCAGCAACAAATGAACACTGTCACAACTATGGAGAGGACAGACGTCGCCCGACGCTCCTTGGCAACCGAGATTTTCTTCGTGCTCTGATGTCTATCACGCTTTGATATTGATTTAGATGGCTTACTCGGTAAGCATTCTGTATTAGGCAATTCACTCATACCACTCGCCGTACTACCACTGCCGTTTGGCTGCTGTATTTTAAGCCTATCCATTTCGTCTATCTGTGTCGCCATGGTTTCTGCTTTTGTATTTAAAGTATCTGCTCTCGATGTAGGATCCCTTAAAACTCTCGTAGGTATAACCTTTTCGCCGGGTCTCCGTTTACTCAAAGCTTGCACTGATCGGTAGATTTTATAGTAAACGAAGAGGAGAATGAAACAAGGGAAATAAAATGAGAGCATTGAAGATGAAATCTGAAAAATTGGACTAACATTAAGAGCGCACTCACCCTGTCCTTTGGTTTCGTCAAAACCGCCGACGGCAAGAAGCGCGGGAATTGATATCATAAAACAAAACAACCACATGGACACAATCACAACAACTGCCATGGTCGGAGTACGTCTTATCGCGTATTGTATCGGATGGTTGATTGCTAAGAAACGATCCACGCTTATAGAGCATAGATTCCATATCGACGAGGTACAGGTCAATACGTCTATGGCAACCCAAATATCGCATATTCCACCCCCAAGTTTCCAAACCCCTCTCGTGATCTCCTGATGTAAAGCCATTGGCATTATCAAGAAACTCACCATCAGATCAGCCGCTGCTAATGACACGATAAAGTAGTTGGCAACTATTCTTAAACTCCGAAACTTGAAGACTGATATAACGACAAGCGTATTTCCTACTACTCCACATACAATTAAACAACCAAGGATAACCAGCTTCGCTGTTAAGGCAATCAGAGATATAGCTTCTTCATTTTCTCCTGCAGTTTCTTCGTCACTTGTCACTGAATTTCCTGTGACATCATCTCGCAATGTAGTGAAGTCTGTAACCAAAGACTCCATCTTTCTTTTTTTTTAAATATACGCCACGAGCGTAAAATAAAGTTTGCAGATTGAAGACTCACGTTTGTTCTATAGACCACTCCTTTTGAGTTACCTTTCGCAAGTATTAAGATATTCAAAAGTAAAACCAATTTTTGCTTATATTAGAAAACGAATAATCCTTCACTTCAAGGAAAGGTATGTACGTAAAAGGTTATTTCCTTGTTTCCTTTAATCAAATTGACTACTTCGGAGCATGTATAGTACATTCTATCATAACACTCACAATATATAACATCAATATTACGGATGCTTCCTAATTAAGATGAATCCAATTGACTGCTCGACAAAGAACTGCTATACCTTGAAACCCCCCCTGGTGAAGATGTCGTTGAAAATGTGATATAACGAATTGATTTCAAGTGACTATCCTTGTAGGCTTATTCGAAGCTTTTGACGACTCAAAGCGTACAAGCATAAAATCTTTATTTTTCGTAAATAGATCCTTCTTTTTCCCATGTACATCATTGTGAATTCTACGTTCCTTCTTGGAAAATCTCGAGAGAAAAATAATGTGACTTTTAATTTTAAAAGATGTCCTGTTTGTGAATAATCAACTAACTTTAATCAAATAAATCACCTTTCTTGTGGAATCCTATTGCGGTATTCCAGTTGTGTTTTGTCGGTGAACTCATCGTGTCCGTGAAAGAATCCCTATCTTGATAATGACTTCCTGATGAAACCCTTCTGCTAAAGCCAAATGACTCGCATGGTTAATTCTCCAATGGAATCATTACCTGCATGCTCAGTGATTTGAAACTATAGTCTACATATGCACAACATATACGCTCTCGCTGAGTATGTTATTCCCAAGTTATTCCCAATACAATTCAAGGTAAACCAATCGCTGGTGTTAATTAAAAGCTTTGAGATTATTTGTCTTCGTAGGGGGAATAAGCTGGACTTGTTTTCCGTGAGTAGTTACAAACAATTAACATTTAACATTTGTCGTTTGTTGTTTTTATATGATTGCTCTGGAGGAGGAGGGGGAGGATGTATTAAAAGTCATTTGCAGATCATTAACGAAACCAGAGAGAATACATCTATAAACTCCGTCATCATTTCAGGCAGTATACTGAAGCGAGAAAATGACATGAAGGACACCCGAGCCTCGAGTGTTAGGAATAATCTGAAATCACAAAATACGCTGGTGGAATATCGTACTCACGAAATGATTCAAGAAGATTATTGCATTATAAGATGACAGTGTTTTCAGTGTAAGTGATTAATGGTATGTTTTCCCGTTGGGTGTAATTTAGTTAATATTGTTATTGCAGATGAGCTATATGTTTGTTTCAATGTACGAATACAAGTAAAAGACTTTTCCGTCTACTAATCGGCTACGATAATAGAAACAATTAAATGGCGTCTCAGACCTGGTTCATCCACTGGAGATGAATTTAAAAGACCAAAAATGGGTTTGCGAGCACTGCGATAGCTGGTTGTTTCAAGTCTTTTATCCTGTCAGCAGCAATCAGCTCAGAGTTACCAGTTAACACTTCGCAACATCTAAGGGAAATCCCGAGGTAAACCAATAAATATGATTTTCTAATTCATTTTAGATTTCACGCTGACACTGCTGCTACATGACAACTACGTTTTTGTTTTGTTTTTCGTTTCCGAAGTAGGTTAAATCAATTTTTGTAGTTATACCAATTGAAATGGTAAGAATTGGTAACGCTGGTTCTTCGACTGAATAAATTATACAATACGAACTTCGTAGGTTAAACAAACAGTGCGTAATTTTAATCAAAATAGCAATTACACCATTACAGTTGAAACCAAAGGTTCATGCAGTTTGTCTCGTTGATATGCTTTAGAGTTGAATATTTACTCTAGAGATGATGTTTTCACACCGTTTGCTCTTATGCAACGTGTATACAACCAACTATACTTCCAGAGATTCAATTTCAGTAACCGACAGTTAATGACAAATTCGTTCGGAATACTTCACAAGAGAAAGGCAAAACAGGCGGTCAACGGAACCCGGCAACTGGCATAAATTCTTCTTGTAACTCTGAAGGGATTTGATCCTTAGAAGCTGCTGTTCCACGGGTGTTTTGTTTTCTATGAAGCCTTGTTCCTTTTTATCATATCTTGAGTAAATGACCGCCAAATTCGCTTAAATAAACTCCGTTGCATTGATTTGTAAATTTCGAGCTCCCGTTAGTTCACAATTTAATTGAATACCTGTATTGATCCAGTTATAACGTGACCTAGCACAAGCGCGAGAAAAAGTTTGGAAGAATATCCGTATCTAAAAATACTCGATTTCCTTCTGTCCCTGGTAAAGATGAGAGTTTTACGGCACAAACAAGACAGATGTATCAACATAAATAAAAATGAAACGAACGCACCGAATATGTTAGATCTGTCCTACTCAGAGACTAACTATGTATAAAAACGATGACAGAACTTATATATATATATAAAACCATCTAGAATGCAAATTCCGTTCTTAACAATTTCCAATTACGAGTCTACCACGCAGAGTAGACCGTGTAAATATTGTGACTATCTACACGCTAGCGATGTATATGTGTGGGCGGAGTTATATGACATTTTATGTTCAACGATTGGTCAATTTATATGATTGATTATGAACGTGATTGGATAATATTAGCGTATTAAAGAACGAAAACGCTGTCCATTTAATCACTCGTCCAAGTTTCGTAAGTATAAAAATATGTAATGTTCTGAGTAATCAGACAACTGCCGTAGTTGGAATTCAAAGTAAGGACAATGTGTCCAAGATCGGTCAAGATGAAGAGAGAGAGAGAGAGAAAAGCCCATTAAGTTAACTTTGGGATTAAAAAACGATTTCCTGGTTAATAACTGTCCTTGTTTGAGTTATAATTGGAAAGATTGATGGCAATCTATTATGGCATAGCATAACTTCCTGGTAAAATGCGAACCATTTAGTTGATTGGATCTAAAGGGTTACGTCACTAATGTCAATTTGTGAAAGAGCAAGTATTATATCAAGGAGACAAACTTGAGAAGTGCATTGAAATAACTCAGTGTGATATTTAGCCTTTGTTATTAAAAGAGTAAGTGTTCATATACGAAACCAATTTCATTTAAACGTATAGCATATATGCTAGGGATATATGGTTGTTTCAATCAACCTTTGAATATTGCTAATCTTACTCATGTTGAAGGAATACACACTGTAAATACTGAAATGGCTATTTTGGTTTTGAAAGCTGAAATGAACGCAATCTGTGGAACACATCACAGTGTAAACTCATACGTTGTTTAACAAAAACACGCTAATTGTGTATAATCAGTGTCAAACATATTCATTTCACAAATATCACGGAAGAATGCATTGTGCAAAGACCTACATGAATTAGAACAAGCCAGGCTGTTTTGATGAGCAGACATTTTTGTAGATTCAGGCAATGCATAGGACATCCTTCAATGTAGAACAATGTATAGTTGTTTATTTACCATACAAACATCGCATACGTTTATACCACGTTTCTAGCCCTTTATAATACATCAACTTTAACCTGGACACTTTGTGAATCGTTTTTAAGTACGCGGTTTCCATAAACAATCTTTAAATAAACACATGAGCGACTGATAGCATAAAACGAATGATTATTAAAAAGGTTCAAAGTAAAGTTTGGTTAGTCCACAGAAGTTTCAATTTCATAGTAATTTACAACACTTGTTAATGCCATTTATGTCGGCAGTGAAACGCAATAATTGGCAATACCAATACTTGAATATTGATTTGTTAGTTTAAAACAGGCCATGTCAAACCATAGTGGTAGTACAACACCTTGCTCTTGTAACAACAACAACACTGAATTATTTGATACATAGTACACTAGTCATTATGACTATTCTGCATTCTCTAATTGAAAAATACTTATGCCTTATATATTGATATCTTAAACAACCCTACAAGAGAGAGCAGATGAAAAAGATGATAATGCACAAAGGGCGATACATGTGAATTATTGCTTCAAAATATTTGCGTTCATCTGCTGGTGGAGCTCTTTCAGTAAGAGCAAACATTCAACCACCAACCAGACTGCATGTCCAGGACGGTCGACGTTTCTGCGAAGTGTGTGTAGCTTTCTTCATGTGCTACTCCCAGCATGTCTAGCGTCACATTGACAAGGAGACCCGTCAATTGTCTCTTCACTGATGATATCAAGGTAGCACGTCAATTGTCTCTTCAGTGATGATATCAAGGTAGCACATGTGTTCTTCAATGACGAGCTCTGCCAGGGCTTTCAATTGACATCAGGTGTGTTTATACGATTCAATCTCATATGTGCAGGAGTAATGGTAAAGAGAGGAGTAATGGTAAAGAGAGTGCCATCCTAGATTAAGTATGTATCTTCAAAGGAGAAAGAACCTGACAAACGTCAGTGAGCCGAATCCACTTAAATTATTACGTGCACTAAACACGATGTTCTCAAACTATGTACAACAGATGTATGTACGCATCTTGTGGACTCAAAGACTCAATACAGCTTGTAATTTCGTGCGGAAGAGGTCCACATTGTTTAATTTACAGCAGGGATGGCTCTGCCTTTCCCGATTTTTTTATATATTTTTTTTAACCAATCGATTCTTTAGAATACTGCCGAAATGTAAGAACGATAACAATCTTGATACTTTTGTTATTGCCGAAGGTACATTACATATACATAATATACATGTGACCCATTGGACCGACGGGATTCAAGGGAAGTTATACGGACTTATATTGTATAGGGCCTCGTTCCCATCTTCTTCAATCATTATGTGCAATAATGGCCGCGTGAATGAGCAAAATGGTTGAGATTTCCACAAATGACTACAGTTCGAGTTAGAATCTTGAACTCTGCAATCTCCATTTGCCTTGAAGTACCTCCTTCATTTGAGATACATATTCAGCCAAGTGTTTGTCAGCTCATACTGATCTTGCTACTGGGACATTTTTTGGGGATCAAGTACATCGCGGAAACTTTGTATTTTCAAGTATAATATGGAGAATGGTGAAAGGCATCATACCAATTACCGGTCCGCAATGAATGCATTATAGTTATAACTCGCTGTTGTGCATTATGTGGCAGTGAATGATTGTGCGTGTCTGTAACTAGATCCTGTTGGGCAGGAAACTGTAAGATGGAATGCTAAACTGTATGCGGGGTTCAATCTACCACATATCGGTAACATAGAAGTACAAAACAAATCCATTAAAGTTACAGGGCGGTAAACTCATTTTATTTCACGATATATGATATATACGGTGGTTCTAGACAGGTGAATTGTAGAACTAGCTTTTTAGTGTAATGCGACATCCTACATTTTGTCTGGTCGACAGGGTACGGAAGAGTTACATCTGGACGAGAATGATCAAATTGTCCAGTTGTTGCGTTGTACTTGACCCATACGTCAAAAATGTGATCCGTGTTGTGTCGAGTTGACCAGTTACGCTAACTTTACGTCTTGTTGCTGTGTTCCGCATAACTTACGAATGCGTCAAAAATATGACATTGGTCTCGCTGACAAGTTACGTTAACGTTAAATATTAGCCAAAATTGTCCGATTTTCGATTTGCTGCATTGCTCGTCACTTGTCAACTCGATAAATAAAAAAAACAAAAATGGTCTTGTTAGTCTTGTTATATTAACCAGAGTAAGTAAGTAAGCATATATAATACTTTGCTTTGATTCCTAATGGATTTGTTCCAGTCACTTACCAAAGTCATATAAATATATTAATGACCTTTTCAAGCTGACATTTATCTTAATGTTTAAATTGCTATAATGATTTAAAATACTGTGCCGTCCGAGACGTGTATGTCATTCAACAAAGCCAAAGTAAAACTAATGAGGAAATTTTGATATTTTTATAGCTTTGTTCAATTATCAATTTTCGTACTGGAGAAACATGTAGCATATAATTCGAAACCTTCAACACAAAGCGATTATATAGCTGAAATAATTTGATAGGGGTTTAAAAAAAACATGCGCTGAAGAAGGACACTGGCGTTTCTGAAATATACGCTATTCGTTATTCAAAAACTTTGAGTTCATATTGTGTAATTTTTCAGTATTGTATACAGTGTTAATTTTATATATAAATAAATAATTTATGTATATACAACAGGATTTAAGCTATTTTCAATAATATTTGACATATCGCGCTTGTCTTCTTTCACTGAAAGAATTTCAATTAAAATCAGTTCGTACTGCACATTTCTGCATCACATTTACTTTTCGTAAAAATAACCTGTAAACGATCGATATCATCCATTAAAATGGCTGGATTAACTACTCTTTGTCGACAACATAAAACATAAAATCAATTTGAAGAAAAACTGAGATTGTATGGCCTCAGAAGATAAATAATGTTGCAAATAAATTTGTCAAGGACATATGGTGTGCGATGTCGTGCTTTGGGGGCTCTGCCGTTGTTATGAATTGTAAGCAAAAAAA
>KN882491.1:25340-35440 GCA_000934455.1 Apostichopus parvimensis | reverse complement strand
AACTGTAGGCTTGTAATTGGCTATAAGCTAAATTTAGCTAATTGCATCTGCCAAACTAAGTAAGTAGTTGAATCAGTAGGCGTGAATGTTACTACGATTACAATCGAGTTAACGGAGCTGACGAGTATTCAAGAGCAAAAGAGCACTGACAAAATACCATGCTAAAAAAACGACAGTTTAAAAAAAAAATCGACACTGAAAGGGGGGGGCGGTCGCTCCCCCTGTTCCCCCCCCCCCCCTGGCTACGTCCCTCTCCAAAATGGCGTCATGAGCAGCCATTAAGAAACAGAACTTGGTGTCAGAATATGGAGCACTACAAACCATGGCCGCCTTTTAGCCGCAACTTGGCTAAAATCAGCAAATTTCAAAAGATGGAAGCAACGGTTTCAGATATTTATGGAAGCTTCCGACAAAGCCGCCGAGCTCAAAAAGAAACCCCCAAAGGCATCGATGCCCTGTGCTACTTATACGTGCCAGTTGGATATGAAGCACTGGAGCCATATACAACACGTATAGAAAGTACTGCATCAGTTGGTGACGTATTACAGAAATTTGAGAAATATTGCAACCCTGTAAACAAAACTTGACACTTGTTTTTCACGAGAAGGGTCAAGAGTCAGAATCGTGTTATCATTATATCATGGATTAAAGGAATTTCAACATGTAGCAAGCCAAGGACTCAGGCTGTTTACCGACCTATCGCTGCTAGTAAAGTCTAAGCTCTGTTATCGCCAATCTGTAATTTAAAATTTTTGTAGCCTGAAACCAAGTTGTTCAGCATTAGAAACACGAAAAGGACGAATCACATCCTTTGGGCGATCGTTACCCGCACTGTATATTTGATCAGCACTTTAGCACGAAACTTATCGCAATTCCGGAAGTTATTTACAGGAACTTTTTTTCAAGAAACTTTCATAATGTACAATTAGCCGATTAATTCCGATTGCTGACCTCTCCTTCGTCCCTTTCGTTCATTTAATAGAACAGTATAAAACAAACAGAAATTAAACTGTCCGACTTTTTTTGAGTTAATTGAACGAACGTGTACTCTACACTGCTGGCTTCTTCTAATGCACTCCTCACAGTTTCATTCCACTTTCCCCATTTCCGATTTCATTCACAAAGTCATTAATCGTTGAATTTTCATTTTCAAGTGATATTGGGATATTTTATTTCCTTTCTGTATAGTATTAAGTGTCGTTAGTCTTACTTCTTTTTTTGGCAATATCCGGCCTTGATGCACTTCTCATTAACATATATATAACAAATGCATTAACCCAATATATATGTGTATATGTATGTATGTATGTAAGTGTATATATATATATATATATATATATATATATATATATATATATATAAAATGAATGAAATGAAAAACTGATAATAGTATCGAGAAAATTATGCAAACTCAAAAAAGGTTGCAATTCTATACATATACCTATATTGCGCCTATGAATTGACATGAATAATGGAGTACAGATCATAACGTAAGACTACTTTCAGCAATATTAACAATTTACGGGGAATTAAGACGTTTATATAAATACCAATGTGTTCTCAAATCGTTTGAATATTAAAACATTTTGCATATTAATTCCAGTTCTGAATAGTCATATTTCAAGTGCATAGTAAGTTTTGCGAGAGGAAGGTGTGTGTCAATTATTATATCCATCTCTCCACTTCACTGCAAGTTAGACGGGTATCACTCCTATCTCTTTGCCTTGAGCAGTATCAGTATATGTGTATCTCTCAGGTTTTTAGTAAATTCACATACATTAACCAAAATTCCTGCAGCATCAGGGACGTAGCCAGGGGGAGCAGTGTCGATTTTTTTTTTAAACTGTCGTTTTTTTAGCATGGTATTTTGTCAGTGCTCTTTTGATCTTGAATACTCGTCAGCTCCGTTAACTCGATTGTAATCGTAGTAACATTCACGCCTACTGATTCAACTACTTACTTAGTTTGGCAGATGCAATTAGCTAAATTTAGCTTATAGCCAATTACAAGCCTACAGTTGGACACTGCGTAATAAAATACATATTGCCTA
Source organism: Apostichopus parvimensis (assembly GCA_000934455.1). Lineage (NCBI taxonomy): Eukaryota > Metazoa > Echinodermata > Holothuroidea > Aspidochirotida > Stichopodidae > Apostichopus > Apostichopus parvimensis. The sequence continues at coordinate 33,390 of KN882491.1, read as the reverse complement.
CTTAACCGCACTCTATGGAATGTCACGAACTGTATGCACAACAACGTCGACAACGTTCGTTCAATGAGTCGTCCTAAGTTGTTTCACGAACAGCATGTTATGAAGCTAAGCTAGCAATCGTACGTGATACGCACTTCCTATAAATAATTATTACACTGCTAATACACTGCGATAACGATATTTGTTTTTAGGCCACTGCATATCTGGCTGTATTACAAAATATGAAAGTTTATATTGTCCATCAGTTAAGTTCGTCAAATGTATTAAAGTCCAGACATTGGACAATAAACAAGAATCATCCTACTGGAAAACTTGTAAAAGAGCACTATGTTTGTCTTCTGATATATTATGTAAAAGAACATGTAAAAGAATTTAAACAGGAAACAAAATCTGCTGATAATGATATCATATGATCAGGGGCGTTGCCAGTATGTATAGCACTGTAGGCCCGGGCCTACATTTTTTTTGGCCAAGTTATCCTTTTTTTTTTAAAAAAAAACATAATTCAAATCGATAAGCTTGCCGGACGAGTTTAAGAGTCTATAGACAGGAAAAACCATTGAAATGAACGTAGCAAGAATATGGCTAAATTAGGTGGCCTATTCTTCTGTCATCTAGGCTGTCATTTCTATCGCGCGCCGTTTCATTCAACACTCTACCCGCCGAAAAAGACTAGGATTCGATCTTGTCAGTTTTTTAACATGTAGTTAAGAACCCGTTTTCGCAGATAATATTTCAGTTGAGAAAACAGTTGAGAAATTTGCATCAGATGGCAATCGTCGGATAGCTCTCGCCTTCTCTTATTAGGCTAACTTAAACATTTACTAGCTACAGTTGTATCAAAGATAATTACTGGCTATAGTTGTATCAAAGACATTTCTGGACTATCTTTGTATCTACAAGTATCAGAAGTTGAAAAGTAAGACTACTCTGTACATGTACCTTGCTAATTTTAATACATTATGTAGTATTGAATTACGTACTATACTCGTTTGTTTTTTTGGGTTTAAAAGTGATATTGAATGAGGTGTCTCAAGTTAGCAAGAGGCCAGGGAACTAGAATGAACACTCGGGAAGGGCCGTTTCCGGCCATCTGGGGGGTTTGTAAAACCAAAAATTTTCTTGTACGCTCCGCGCCAACCGATGGTGGCGCTCCGCTCAGATAGTCGTGCCTACAACTTAGAAAATCCATATCAATCGCAAAAAGTGCTCCCCCCCCCCCCCTTCAAATTCCTGGCTACGTCGCTGTGCAGCATTAGTTATAGGAACAATGCATTTATGGGCAAAGATTTTCAAAGTTCATATCTTTGTTCGAGACAAATACAATATATAGCACAAGTTAAGAAATGTCGTGCGGCATTGCCCATATTTTATGATCAAACACTGTTGACTTCTTGAAATTTGACTTTGACTTTTGGAATTTATCATGTTGTTTGTACAATATTATATTTACATTATACTGGTAGTAATGCTTTAAAACCATCATCCGATCTAACTAAGCGGTTATTCCAACGACCTATGATATTCTATGTGGACTGAACCACGCACCACCAGACCCCCCTCCCGCCCCCCCCCCTCTTATAATCCATTCTCAGAATACATGCAACATATCTTCGGCCGTGGACTTGATGTTGAAAATGACCTAACTGATCTCCATAGACAATCTACGAAAACTGTTTATACTTCCCGACATGTGGATGACATGATGTGACCCACAGGACAAGATATATTTCATTTAGATTGTGCTCCTGCATAGTTTGCAACCCGTCAGTCTAAAGTATATATCCACGGCGCAAAATATACCGAAGGGATCAAATAATTCCCACAAGACAAAAATTGCTTAAAAAGATGTTTAAATTCTCTGGAATGTATCTTCCTGCGGCAGTTCGCCTGTTCCTATGGGACTATGCGTAGAGACATATATAGTTTCACGTTGTCTGTGTACATCTCCGCTCCCTATGTTAAAGTCCATATACGTTCAGGTTTCAATTCTCAGAGCAGTACAAAGTCAAGCCACGCAGACCAAAGTAGAAGCCGTGATCCGTTTTACCGCCATGTTGCATCACTTTACTACCACTTCGATCCACACACCAACATCTGCAAAATGGTAACAAAAGGGTGACTTTTCGGGAAAAGAATGTTATCGCCACTTAAAAAAAAACATTTTTAAATTGTAAACACATTTTAGTTTACACTGAAAAATAAAACTATAGAACTGTAGATTCTCCGTTTTTTTCTTCTTAAGATGATGTGTCTAATGATGCATGTAAAGACCAAGTCAACATCTTGTACAGTGACACCTCATTGAAGCAATCCCATTTAAAGGGTGTGAAGACTCACGCAAAAAGAAACGTCTAATGCAGTCGGTAATCTGACCTAGTTTCGGATGAGGTGTAACAGAAGTGTTAAAATACACACACACAGCTTGCTACCATTGGTAATTAGACACTAGTGTACAGTCAGTACATACAGCTGCGGTCGATACCCACAGCACAGTGTACAAACAATACAGCGATGGACATCTCATGTCCAGCTAAATATAACAAGGTATCACGTTTCATTACTGTACTGTCTGCATTTTGTAGCGATACGAACAAAATGTCACTTGCAAGCAACGGAAAGTTAACTTTTTCAGATGGCCGCACGCGGTTTGGGGCGAGTCTTCAAAGCCTATAGGTCTCGGTCCCGTTTCGCGATGCTATAACGTGTCTAAATTCCCCGATTTTTTTTTTTTTTTTTTTGCTCTAGTCTTTTCTCCACGTTACGAGTGGACTAAGGAATCATTTTAGCTGACTCGACAAATTTAATGTTTTCGTCACGAAGTGACAGAAGTGACATAGGTAATCAGCTCTTCTTTTTATGGCTGATCATAATTGAAGATGGCTTCTGCAATGCTATTCATTACATAGATACGTCGCAAGTTAGGACGACAGACACATGGGCTGTCAATATAGTCAAGGGAAGCTAAGAAATGTACAGGTCAGCTCCATGCACATGTATGCGTTGCCGACGAGACTGTACGCCTGCAGGGGTTTTGAACTTAATGTTGTTCTGGAAAGGTTAATTTTAGATCATGTTAACAGACAACATTTTCTTAACTTGTTCTTTGAAAAGAAGTGTGAGAAACTGGGATAAATAACTCACAGGGAAGCCTCACACTCTCCAACGTAGCTATAATTAACTTTAAGGGATCATAGCAGTCTAGGGTAAACTTTAACATATTTAGCAGCATTTTTTGATAGTGTAAGGATGTAGTCAGTGACAACTTGTATGTACGTGTCGGTTTCTATTGTAAGTATATGATTTCCTACTGTTGAACAGCATTGAATAAAGTTATCGGCTACCGTACTTGCTTGCCTGTCTCTTTAGCTGTCATGCAGTGTAGACGTTTGTTATCGGCTATTATACAACACCTAATTATATTCCGGCCATTTGATTGGTCAATTGCTCGTCGATTGCATGCAAAATCCGCTCTATTCCACTCTATGAAATAGAACCATGGGTTATACTTTTTTGATAGCACTTTTTTCAATGGTAAGGAGAGCAGAGAAACCTGTCTGTTCAAAACAATCTGTTGCATGAGTGCATTTTACCCATCTATAATACAAATATCCAATTTTAAAGTTGTTGTATAAAACAAATAATGAATGGTTTCCATTCGTGCAATAGTGCAAATATTTCATTCGTTGAAAGATGTAATTTGTTCCATTCAACTCGGCTGCGCCTCGTTGAATGGAACATTCCATCTTTCAACTCATGAAATATTTGCACTATTGCACTCATAACCATTCATTATTTGTATACTGAACTATCACACCACCTGGCCCTTCCGGTTCTTTGTTCTCCGTACGCGCGCGTCTGGTTGTTGAGCTATTTTCGGATACACGTGTATAGAAACGCGCTCGTCTTAACTTGAACTCTGAAACTTGAAGATACAACAGAACTGTGTGCGAGAAACAGCGGTTTTGGGTTCGATCCTAAAGGAGGTGAGGTTGGTGTCATAGTTTCAGGTATTTAGACTGAAGCTGGGTCTCCAATTAAATCCGGGATGGCACGGTAAAGGTGGTCCGGTTTCGGCCCAGTGTTTGGAAGTTTTTGTGTGCGTTTTTTCCCCAGGAAAAGCCCCGGTTTCGTGTATTTTTTCTATTAAGTTACTAGAGAAACTCGTGTCCCCACCGATATACCGTAGCATACAGCTTATCATTGGATTAGAATCAAGTAACGACAAGCCTTAGCAGTCCCCGCTTCGGGAACGCTTAAAAGGCTAGAAAGTTCACAAGAAGCGTGTACTTTAGTCACCGTTGGATTCGAATCTTTTAATGGCAGGCCTTAAGTCCCGTACGACCGCAGTTAAGAGTTGTGCCTTTGTACGCACGTGAAGTTCAGCCGGTTTCGCATGTCTTTTCAGCCGGACTCGCAGTTGCATTCAGCCATGCTATGCAGGTGAAGTTTCAGCAGGGTTCGCACCGCTTTCAGCCGGGTTTGCAGTTGCAGTTCAGTCAAGTTTACTCAACATGAAGTTTCAGCCGGGTTCGCAGTTGCAGTTCAGCCAACTACGTGCGCAACGTGGAGTTTCAGCCGGGTTCGCACGTCAAGTTTCAGCCGGGTTCGTAATTGCAGTTCAGCCGGCCACACACGTGACATGAAGTTCAGCCGGATTCGCATTTTCAGTTCAGCCATGCAGTTACGCACTTGTTGTTAACCTTCTTTTGAAACTGTCATTCCAATTGATGTATATTTTGACTGTTATGATTAACGCCTAAAGAAGGGTTTTGCTTAAGCATTAAAAGCTTATAATAGTTTGTCTGTTCAATTCAATTAGTTTCGAGAAGACCCTCTGCTCAAAATATCCCGACGGACCGAAGGCGACGTTACAAAGGTATACAACGACACTCTTCCTATAGGTGGTTGGATTCGTAAGTCATAATTACCTTATCTTTTGTCTTCTGCGTGAAGTTATATACACTTCGGAATTCCCATAACAATGTTGCGGATTAGTGGCAATTATTAATTCCATCTCAAGTAATGAAATCACGATAAAAAAATTAAAAAATTCAGTGGCATTTACGTTTGTAATTGTTTAATTTTTTGTATTTTCATGCAACATACCTTTTCAAGTGACATTGTTTAGGTCCGTAAGTACCGTCTTCGTTACAACTTGGACTGAAACCCCAAGTTGTGGCCATCATCGCCTGAAGCCAACAGTTGTTGTGTAATTCAGGTATCTCGAACGTTACTGAGTCTGTTACAACGGAAAATTGAATTTGTATGAAGAAAATGTAACAGAGAGAAATAATCACACAAAGCAAAACTATTTCAGACAACAACAGCAACAAAAGCAGTTACAAATTAAATTCTTGAACGAGAATAAGGGGGAAAAAGCCATTACGACCATTAAACTATTTTGATCATATTGTATCTTTTAACATTCATGACGCCTCTGTAATATTCGATACAATTTGGTCATAAACCTTGCATCCTGCACCAACAGAATCAACGAAGCTCTCCAGCCACGCTCAAAATTAACACAGGACGCTGTCATATCGGCCCATCCAATCCATCGATATTTAATATGATCTGGAACTCTCAGTCCATGAAGTATGAAAACGTATACCAACCATGGAGGGTCATGTGACGGTTTGGATGATAACATTGTCGAGATTTACTTTCTCCCTCATAGAAAGCTTGATCTGTATGGACCCCTGGCTACTATTCGAATATCTATACTGTCAGAGTCTTATACTATAATAAGTTATAGATTGCTGCTTACGGCGGTCACCCGTATCATATCGTATACGCGCTATTTTACGTGCAAAAAAGGGGAAAGGCGCATAGCGTTGCTAAGAAGAACGAATCATGATGTCTGCTTCTAGTGTCTATGTACATTTGTGTACAGTCCTAATAAGTTGCGTGAGTTCCAGCTGCGGTTTGTCGAGTGTTTGTGGCAAAAATGGCAAATTTTGGAAATGAGAACTGCGGTTAACATTGGAAAAATATACCACTTAGATAAAATTCCGTTGTTCGCGTATAGCTATGAGATCATGACATTTAGTTGTCGGTAGAATAAACTACATTCAAGAAGTATTATAACAATTTAATGCTTCAAGGGAGCACGTAACATGATTCCATGTTACGAGCACGTAACATGATTACATGGTTGGTACGTTTTTTTTTTGTTTGTTTGTTTTTTTTTTTGTGCGCGCGTCTCCTAATTGACATATTCGTTCCCAGATTCATGTATACGCCGATGGTCCAATCAGAGATGTGTATCTATGACGGCTCTTGGTTCAATCTAGTCACGCGAAACTTGACAAGTTGTCACCATAGCAGTAATATACAAGTTCTGTCGTATATAAGTATTGATGAAGATAATTTGAGAAATACTTTGGAAAGTTATCGTCATTAACCCAGTTTTTTTCTCCCACGTCTTGGTTGGATATCTTCTTCTGTATTTGATTCGATCGATAACCTACAGGGCTGAGTAATGTGTGTTTAGAGTTACCGTATTATAATGTTTATGTTACTTGCATTCCTACAGCTGTATGCATACATCCAACAGGTTTTGTTTGTCTAGCCTACCCAGGTGGTATATAGCTAGATTGTTTATGACATCTAACCAGGAGTTATAAACACAATTTTTTTCCGACTATATAATAAATTATAATGATATAATAATAATCATGTGTTTTCGATCATGTATAACCTTCCCTGGCGAAAGTGTGTCACGGAGTTGGCTTAAAATAATACTTTTGTTTATTAGCTTTTTATGGAACGATAACTGATAAGAAACCCTTGACAACCATGATGAATATTTTTAACGCGAGTACACCAAGAAGTGAATCTGCGTCTGACAGGTAAAGCCATATATATATAGAGAGAGAGAGAGAGATATGGACCAGTTACAAAGTACCGTATACAACCAGGAACTTGTTATGGAACATCTCCCTGGTATAACTCGGCGTGGAATGATTACGGGTATAGCGGAGTTATTTTGGGGAAACACATAATTGTTCCTCACAGTCATATATAGGCGTATACTTTTGAGAGGACAGCTACCCTCCCCACCCCACCCCCTCCCCACCACTTAAAGTTGCGGACATCAGAAGGTTTCTGCTCCCTCGTTTTTCTAAGCAGACGGGATGCGATCCAAAAAATGATATGATACAAGACGTGTACATATCGTGAATCGTGAATCGTGACATAAAAGAGTCGAAAATTCCGCTATATTGCATGGGCCATGCATTGAACTAACAAATGTCAGATAGGAAGTTGTCTCGAGTCCGGTTGGAATTCTGCCATCGCACTTTTCGGTGACTTCTCTACGTCATTGCCGGTAGACTTAGGCCTGGCGAGAATGGGGCAAGCAGGGGTTTAAAAACACGGGACCGGACTCAATTTTGGGAGCTCGGGATTATATCGGTGGGCCAAGAGAATATGGGATACGTGAAGAGTGCAAACCGAAAAAATTGGGCGCGGCTATGTATACGTGATCCCGGCCCGTCATGGCTCTCGATCTCCATGCGCAGTAATAGGAAGTTTTCCTTAAAGCTAAATAATTTTTTTACTAATGCTATAACTGTCATGAATGATGATGATGAATGATGAAGATGAAGATGAAGATGATGATGAAGATGAAGATGAAGATGAAGATGATGATGAAGATGAAGATGAAGATGAAGATGAAGATGAAGATGAAGATGATGATGATGATGATGATGAAGATGAAGATGAAGATGAAGATGATGATGATGATGATGATGATGAAGATGAAGATGAAGATGAAGATGAAGATGAAGATGAAGATGATGATCATGAATGATGATGATGAAGATGAAGATGAAGATGAAGATGAAGATGAAGATGAAGATGAAGATGAAGATGAAGATGAAGATGAAGATGATGATGATGAAGATGAAGATGAAGATGAAGATGAAGATGAAGATGATGATGATGATGATGAAGATGAAGATGAAGATGAAGATGAAGATGAAGATGATGATGATGAATGATGATGATGGTGAAGATGAAGATGAAGATGAAGATGAAGATG
>KN882491.1:0-16401 GCA_000934455.1 Apostichopus parvimensis | reverse complement strand
AATACGTTGCAAGAAGCAGGAAGTATAGTAAAAAGGGGGTTATCCCTATTGCTATATCAGTGATCATGAATTGAAAGTTCTTCTTATGCGTGGCATGAAAAAATACGGTTCTAATGTGAGTCATTAATTATAAAAGGCGGGAAAGTAAAAGGCTAAAACATCAGCCGGAGCATACACCGCGTGACAGTCACGCCGATACACGTTGGACTTTCGCTTCTCGACCTTTTTGGCTATGAGCATGCGCAGTATATATATACGTTTCCTTTCCTAATTAGGGACTCGTGGTGAAATACAGCATTGGCGATGATCACACAGTCACGGTCATGATGCAATCGAGCTTTGCCGAGTAGAGAGTCCGGCATGGTTCATTTTAATAAAGTCATCGGCGATCGATCGCCCTAAACCGCGTGCCGCCCTCTGAAAGTAGTTAACTTTCCGTTGCTTGCAAGTGAAGTTTTCTTCTTGTCGCTATAAAATGCAGACAGTAATGAAAAGTAGGCCTATACCTATAGCTGTTGCTCATGCAAAATTTGTATAATGAAATAATTTCTTGCGCAATAATTTTCTGTAGGCTCGTATAAAGTATGTTTTATGGTATCGTATACAACATATATACAGATATACCGTGAAACATCAAATAAAGGGAGAAAAAAAGAAAGAAAATGGAATTGAGAAATAATATATAAAGAAACGCCTAAGTAACATCTGGACTTCTTATATAGCACATCTAGTTAGATTCAGCGACCACGATGCTCATGCACAACGTTTATCAACTAGATTTTGATCAGCCGATTCGGAGATTACAAAAATAATATTTCTTCTATATACACACTGAATGGCACACCTACGCCTCCCAGACGGGTCAACAGTATTCTCCCTAATCAGTATGTAGCCTACCACGCGTACGTGCTACCCTCATACCATCTTCAACGTACATGACGTAGGCCTATGCTTTCTCATTATACAAATATATTAAGCATTATTTACAGTTGGGCAGCTCCATTGAGGAATTTTATGATTTACAGGTGTTATCGCTGGATATTTTTCAAATAACATGACAAGCCCCATAGAATTTGACAATAGAACGAATCTGCAATTGTTAAAGCCATTTGAAGCATGGAGGCGGCGGCGCCGAAGAATGTTCTAGTAGTACGCCAACGCCATTCCCCCACGTCACTGACAAATGTTTACTTGTAAGACCCTCATTGGATTCACAAAAATTTAACTGTGATTGGTTTATTCCGAGGGCGTAATGTAGGAGTGAAATGCTGACATGCGCATTAGAGAAGCCTTCTTCTATTAATCACCAAAGGAGAGACATTCATCCACCCAATCGTATTGCTGCATTTCAATTATACATATTCATATTTTCTGTACCGAGCGGATACCACTACGCCCGTTGAACAAGTGCGGAAATAATGAACACATAATTTGCCTTCATTCCTCGTGTTGTAAGTTGCGTGTGCACACGGCGTTGTTGTTGTCTCCAGATCGTATATTATAGCGTGTATAGCTAGCTGTGAATGAAAAAATGGGTGTCGTGTGCAGATATTTTACTATTTTTGCGGCGCTAAATTCAGTATTCCTGTTGGCCCAAGTTTTAGCACAACATGATCATGGCCACGATCATCACTCTCATGGCCATGACCATGGTGAAGGAGAAGAAATCCATGATCATATCGATCCCTTTTTGACGGTGAAAACCCACGTGGTAAATGCAGTACTTGAAAATTTTGAAAGTGAAAACGAAGCAGCCATTATCTCTTACGATGAGCTAGACGTTGTGGTGTCGACTCTATTGAGCAGGATCAACTGTACGGAGAGAGTAACGAATGATGACCACTCTCTGAACTGTTCAGTGGTAAGTAACAAGAAAGTGATGTTTCATTAAATGCATAGGCTAACCATGATTTAGTATTGACTTTGAATCATAAATGTTAATTGTAAGCACGTGTCTCACCGCCATCCCGATGATCACATGCCTCACCGCCACCCCGAGCATTTTAATTTATGCTAAACTCAGGCATTCCCTCCACTGTACTGCAGTTTTGGATGCGGGTCTAATTTTACTGGCCTTACTAATTTTCTTATTAGTGAACCACGGGCATTAAAATAGACCTACTATTACTACTATTATTACTATTATTAATATTACACTAGGCTAGTACAGCAATCATACACTGCGGTAGCAAATAATTGCACATGGCAGGGTGCTCTTTGTTTGTCATGTTGAGTTGTAACGTTAGTTGTAATCTATTGTTGTTAGACTAGCTTAGAGGAAGATTATGAGTGCCACTTCATAATCGTGTCAGTTTAATTATGCTTAAGATCCTAGGCCTAGACCCTAATAGAAACAGTTTCACTTATTCGCCGCACATTCTCCTTTGATTACTTTTCGCTGAAAAATTTCTTGTTAGGAAAACAAATAAAAAAAGATACAGCCTTTTAATATGTAAGTATTTAAAGGCTGTATCTTTTTTTATTTGTAAATTAAGTAAATTTACTTATTCCATGATTGAACGAGACTACGAGAACGAATTATTCATACATAGGCAATGGCATCTCGATTTCACATTTTTCACGCCTTAACTGAAGCCAAATACGGTGGCGTTTTTTAACCCAAATTAATTATCATCGCCACTCGTACTAGTAGCATGGACACTTCCAATTCCGGACACCTAAGCCTTAAAACACCCCAAAACTATATCTTCTGGTATAAATCACCTGAAAATATACTTGATATGGTGGGAGAAGTGTGTTATATTACGATACACGGCCAAACTTTCTTTCCTGCAAACTGTTTTCACGTTGTATTCTAAGAAGATTCTTGTGATTGTGGAACTGGTATTTCTTTGCTAGAGTATTGCTAATTTTCGGACACACAGTCCCACAGTGTGGCGCTGGTGATAAAATTGGTGGCGCAGTTGCTCTTTCAGTAATTATAACAGACTTCATAGATCTCCGTCATTTTATTGACAAATATGTAAGTATTTACTTGCACAAGGGTCATTTCGTACTTTTTGGTGAAATTTGGCTCTTCCTGTAGGTTGTCATGGTGAAATCGTGCATTTCTTAGGGGTTTCCGAAATTGGCAGTGTTCCGAAATTAGCAATACTGACTATACTATAAATCATCATTCCTCTCCCGAACCTAATCCATGTTGCAAGAATCCACAGTCTTGAGGGCCGAATTCTATCCTTCTCAAGCCAGTTTCTATCCTTTCTCCACCCTCCTATTAAATCATTTGAATGTGCCTAATCAGTTCGGCTGCTCCTCCAAAAAATGGGTATTTTGTTTTCTGCTGACAAATTTGGTGTGCATTAAACACCATTTCTTGTCAGCGGATAGTACAGTGTGCAGAGAATAACGGTACCTATAAAAAAACAAATTAGGCCTGGCCAGTTAGCCTTCACTACCCTCCTAATCCCCTCCCCCACACCAGTTAAACTGCAGGATACCCCAGTGCTTATTAATGACTACATTATTTAATACAGGTAGGCTAGCCTAGGCCTACTCCAGACACACTTGCACTGATCATGAGCATTGCATTTTAGAAAATAGGTTCTCTCCATCCTCCCCACTTTCCAGAAAGCACTGGCCCTCCTAAAAGGAGGAGTATAAATATGTCCTGTTGACCAGTTGTTAATGTTACTGCAGAGTACATACATGTACGAAGTATGGTGGAATATTTCCATGCTAGCTTAGCCTGGACACACGTACTGTAACCACAAGTGTACGTTATAAATGTATCGTTATAAATTTGTTAAGCCTCCTGTAGTAATATTACATAAACCAGACATATAGTACTGTAGCTTTGCTAAGTAGTCCCACTTTTACTAGGTATTAAACTAACTTCATGAAGTCACTATATAAACCATGATAGGCCTAGCTGCGGCCTATGCACAACCACTGTAACTTTGTAAGCCTGTTACAGACTGTATTTACTGTGAGACATTTCAACTTGCCAAATGGTACCTGGCAGAGCCACTGTCAGTCTGTATTAGTTGACATACATAAGAGAAATGCTTCATACTAGTCTGAATTGACTATTTGGAGGCCACAGTTTAATAAGTTGTGGGCTGCATACATGTGAAGTTTTGGGCATATATAGAGGTGACCAAAATTGGACTTTCTAGCCTATTTGGTACAATCTGCATCAATATGTCCTTTAACTAAACTATAGTATATGGTATGTCTTTTTTACATCACGATGGCTGTCAAAACCAGTACTCTTATTTTCATCAAAATATTATCACCACGCCGGTGTGACTGGTAAAATCTAGCATACACCGACAATGATTCAAAATTGTTAACATTGTATTGTTGTTTGTTTTAAGTAAGAACGTGCTCTTAAACGCCACAGCAATTGTTTATACTTTGGGCAGTCCTGATAAACTGTTGTTTACTTTTTTAAAGATAAGAATGAAACCCATAACAATATATTTCATTCAAGAACAATGCTATCAACCCCCCCCCCCCCCCCCCCCCTGAGCATTGCATGGAACTTTAGGCGAACTATGTACTAACATACTGTACTGTACATAAATGTGCTGTACATAGGCACAGCTGCAGACACTTCCCACACAGGATATGCAGTATGTGTACAGCTCTGCAGAACTGTATAGAATGAGTTTCATTTCAGGATTAACAGGTCCTCAACAATGTACACCCACACATTTTCATACCGATAGAAAACATATTTTACTGTAAACATGATCTTCTAAAATAGATACTGCATAATGCCCGAGTAGGATTCAAACCATTTATAGGAATGTAGCCTTAGAGAGTTGCTGAAGCGTGTGGTGGTATGTGTAATGGGTGAACAACAGTAGGTACCTTGTATTTAAAAAGTTGAACTTGTATGAATTGAGGCCTGCACAAATTTAATTTGTTGTTGAGAAGACTGGGTCATTCTGTGCCAAAGGAAAAGATGGCTATTGTTGGACTCTCTCCAAATAAATTAACCACCATCCTTTGTACATGATCAGTGCAGCACTTCCATGAAATAATCACACTGAAAATTTCTGTTGAACTGCGTCAAAATTGTCCTACTTACTGTACGACCGTTTGAACTTTTGCACGTTTGCCGGCCAAGTGACATTTTGACATGTATTTCCTTGATTTCTGAAGTCCTCTTTTTCGGCAATTGCACATCCCACTTCCTTCTCTAACTGTATCACATAAACCGATAGAGGAGCCTTTAACCAATTGAAAGAGACATAAGGATCTTTTAGGATATTCCCACATTGTATTGTGAAGGTCAACTTAATAATGCCAAAATATGATTTTCTTAGCGAGAAACTTATATTTTTACTGAAAAAAAAATGTGCCATATTTGGTGATTAATTGCTCGTATTTAAGTATTGCTTCAGGTTCCCTGAGTTTCTTAAAGATTATAATGTATAACACAGACAATGCAAACACAAGTTAACAATGGTTTCCTGCGTTATACTTTTTAAGCGATGCAACTCCTAGGTTGCTAAATTCAGGCAGCGATTCAGTATAATGAAGGATGTTTATGGCCAAATTCTCACCAGCATAGCCATGCAAGAGCTGTTACTTGTTTCTTACTTTAATTGTAAACTGCATCAAGCTCGTTCTGTATATATATACCAAATTTTAGGGCACTTCTAAATTTCTCCATGATTAATCTATGAGGAACCTTGTGAAAAGTTGCTCGATGTGTGAGAAAGAGGTCGTCCTATTTGACAGCTAAACAACAGAGTGAGTCATGTTGAGAACATCTGATTATGTTTTGTTCCAGAAGAGGTCAACGTAGTAGACTAGTACCACCCTGTGTGTACCAACAATTTCAGGAGGAAATTTTGCCTAAGTTTTGATTGGAAAATCCTTTCAAGTAAACTTGAGATTTTCACTGTACGTTTTATTGCCTGTTTTGACTTTACTACACCGGCCTTTGAGCCCTGGTATTGTACTTTTAAGTTTTAAGTTCCTTCCTCTTTAGTAATGTGCATGCTTGTGTCAAGGATATTGCCAATTGATCTGTAGTTTATGTACTTAATATTAACACGGATGTCCTCAATACACTCTATCTACAGTAGGCATACATGTGATTTTGGAAATGTGCAAGTGCAATGGATAATCGGTACTATCTCTTTAACAACATATTTAAATGATGTGTAGGCCTACAATAGTTATTGTTTAAGGTCCAAGTCTTTATAAGCATACATGTACTGTACATCTAGTACAATTATGTTAATATTGTTAAACATTCCCAAGTCTTGAAAGTGTATTATTGTTAGAAATAGATTTTTTTGCTTAATTTATATTTATATTCATGACCTTGAAACATGCACTATATTTATACATACATCTATACACGCATACACACATGTATACAAAGTTAAAAACATACATACTGTACATTTCCCATTGACCTAGTGTGGTGTTAGGCTACCATGTGGTCGAAGATAACAGCAATAACGAAAGTATTCCATGGATATCTTATAACTACGTCACAATTTCAGTGTATAAACAGATGGTTAGGCTAAATTTCCCCATTGACTTAGTGTGGTGTTAGGCTACCATGTGGAAGAAATTGAAAGTTTATTTCATAGAAGGAAAGACTGACAAGGAAGTTTACGAGATGTTATTAATGGATTATAGACAGGATAACTAAAAAATAATAATTACATGTGGCTTTTTACGAAACGTTTATTCCAAATGCGATCAAATTGCGCGAATCGCGCAATCTCGCAGCTGATGCGAACCCTGGGCCTGTATAATAGATAGTAGTAGTAAAAACTGTTTAAGAGCTAAATTTGATATATATATGGTCTGATTCAATAGAGGTGGAGGGCAAACATAAGCAGCGGCGGCAGTGCGATGTTAGTAGTGATGTTTATTATATGAAGTTAATGAAAGAAACAAAAGCAAATAGAAATTATTGAGGAAGGTTTTATACCTTATCTTACACCTACGTATTTGAACATGAAAACATTGTCAGTAGAGAATATAATTCATTTATTATAGCATCCAATATGTAATTTCTTGAAAATGGCGATACACGAGGGTAAACAATTTTTTTTTCCCGGATACCTGGTGGGTAACGGCTCTCGGGTACCCGGTTCCCGATTTTTGGACCCGTGTAACCACTAATAAAAACATACATACAGTACAGTACATACATGAAAACATACGTATATATATGTGCATGTACAGTGTCATACCAATATACACAGAAGTACTGTTGAGTTATGATATGGACACTGTATGTAAACTTTATAGGCTGATATACTGTAATGTACTACAACGCACTTGAAAACTCAGAAACATGTTTGTATTGATTGAGTTTGGTGTATAGTAAACATGGACTTTGTCTTTGTTTCCTTATTTTTGTCAATAAACAAAGCCCCCCAATTTATGATATAGCCATATCATATCACTGCACATTACAGTAAATAATTAACATATTTCCAAGTATTTATTTATATAGCAAGTACAGGTGTATGGTTCCGTAGTAATGTACAGTTGGTCTAAGTTGGAATTGCTGTAGAAGTGGTAGATAGCTTTTCCTAGTATTAACACAACTGCGCAGAGCTTGGGAGGACAATTTCCATATAGTTAGGGTTCATTCCAGGGTGAAGGGTTATATCCATACATGTACTGCATAGTCTTGGGCATACTGTACTTGCATATAAAGTAAGTTCCATGAAAAGTTTAGGGTCACAGAGAAGGGCACTATAGTTTTCATGCTTTTACCCAGAAAAGTTACAGAGCTGTGACATAGTTTGATCCTTTTTTTTTCATGTTTGCTTGGATGTTATAGGCCTGTGGGGACTCGTATGAGTTGCATTTTCAGTATAATTATCTCATTCCAATAATAATTTGTACATTTCCCAAAATATTAAAACTCTGTTAGGTTTTTTGGGGTTACAGGGTAGGTGGTCGCTGAAGCGGAAAGCAGGGCAAATTTCAAAATGTGCAGGAATGTAAATTTGTCAAAACAAGTACTTTAAACTGAATAAAACTGCTGGATTTTTTTTTCGTCTCACTTTTAGCTTTAATTCGATACCAAATTTGTTTATTTATTTTTTAAGGTGGGCATGTCCACCGTTTTGCATGGAGTTGCCTATTTAAACCATGCCTTTTTGTTAACTGTACAGTAGTCTAGTAAGTACTGCATACTGTACATGATGCACTGTGCACAAAATCTTTTATCGGTCATCAGTTCGTCAGATCTGCAGTGCTCACTAAACTCAACGAAAAATTAAAATAACTTTAGACTTTAGTGTACTTAAAGGGTGTGAAGACTCCTGCAAAAAGAAACGTCTAATGCCGGTAATCTGACCAAGTTTCGAATGAGGTGTAACAGAAGTGTTAGACACCACCATCGATCCCAGAAAACACACACACACAGCTTGTTACCGTCGGTAATTAGACACTAGTGTACAGTCAGTACATACAGCTGCAGTCAATACCCACAGCACAGGGTACAAACGATACAGCGATGGACATCTCAGGTCCAGCTAAAGATAACAAGGTATCACGTTTCATTACTGTACTGTCTGCATTTTGTAGCGACACGAACAAAACGTCACTTGCAAGCAACAGAAAGTTAACTTTTGCAGATGGCCGCACACGGTTTGGGGCGAGTCTTCAATGCCATTAACTTGATACCAAATTTGTTATAATTTTTAAGGTGGGCATGTCCATCTTTTTGCATGGAGTTGCCCATTTAAACCATGCCTTTTTTGTTAACTGTACCATAGTCTAGTAAGTACTGCATACTGTACCTGATGCACTGTGCACAAAATCTGTTAATCGGTCATCAGTTCGTCAGATCTGCAGTGCTCACATAACTCAACCAAAAAACCAAAAAAATAAGACTTTCATGTACTTAAAATGACAATGGTGCCGCTCTATTGTTATATATGACAGACCTCCTGCAGCGAAACCTTGAAATCCTACAAGAAACGTTTATTTAAAAAAATGGCTCTATGTTACAAATTAACTTTATTTTGGACCTCTAAAAACCTTTATTTTCATGTTTGAAGCCTTAAAAAACCTTTATTTCTTCATTCATAACCTTTAAAAAAAACCTTGATTTTGTTAAAGAGCCGCTGGGAGGTCTGATATTTTGAAAATAAAAGAGACATGTATTGTAATTATTGTAATTGTAATTATAAATTATAAAACAATGGATCAACATTAACAGTCAGATCAGTACAGAGGAGATGTCACATCAATTCAGCCTTAAAGGAGCTTTCCAGATATTTTAATTTCATAGTTAATTATAATTTGCTGAATATTTAGTATATATAAAGTATACTATACGTAGGTCAAGTACTTATACATTTACAAGCTAGCACTCAAATTTACCCTTTAATCTTGGTATCTCGCAGTCCACAGAATGTTGACATGGGAGGTGTCCTAGTGTTACGTACCATACAATTAGTGTTTGCACGGGGTATCCCGATACCCACCCGATGCAATACTACCCGGTTCCTAATTTATTACCCGAATCCTACAGTTTTATACCTTATCTTACACCTACGTATTTGAACATGAAAACATTGTCAATGGAGAATATAATTCATTTATTATAGCATCCAATAGTTAATTTCTTGAAAATCACGATACAAGAGGGTAAGCAATTTTTCCCGATACCCGGCGGGTAACGGCTCTCAGGTACCCGGTTTCCGATTTTTGGACCCGTGTAAACACTATATACAATACAACACTATCTCATTGCTTCATGATGTTTCATTTCATACTTACAGTGTTCGTCGGTCCTCACCGATCACGTGTTCGATGTTCTGGAATCCAGCAAAGAAGATGGACTCCAGGAAGAGCAGTTTGAAAAGGCCGCCGTCATTCTACTCGTCCGAATATCCGAGAGGAATTTGGCTCCCTCTTGTAGTTCGGACGGTAACCTGGGCTCGTACGATAAGTACCTAACTAGCTTGATGAGTAGAGAGGGCACCCCTGAGAGGATAACGCAAAATGAGATGAAGCTGCTCTTGCAATCCTTCTCGGAGTACTACAAACCACAAACTCACGGCAAGGTAAAATCATCATTTAAAAGCTTATAAATTGGGACCATTTCTGCTGGTGATATTTGCATGGGATACGGTGTGCACTGAGTACCATGCACACAGTAGTCAGTGCAAACAGTAGTCAGTGCACACAGTAGTCAAAGCACACAGTACCCAGGACACACAGTAGTCAGTGCACACAGTACTCAGGACACACAGTACTACTCAGGACACACAGTACTCAGGACACACAGTAGTCAGTGCACGTAGTACCCAGGACACACAGTAGTCAGTGCACACAGTAGTCAGTGCACACAGTACCCAGGACCCACAGTAGTCAGTGCACACAGTAGTCAGAACACACAGTACTCAGGACACACAGTAGTCAGTGCACACAGTGGTCAGTGCACACAGTACCCAGGACACACAGTAGTCAGTGCACACAGTACCCAGGACACACAGTACTCAGGACACACAGTAGTCAGTGCACACAGTACTCAGGACACACAGTAGTCAGTGCACACAGTAGTCAGGACACACAGTAGTCAGTGCACACAGTAGTCAGTGCACACAGTACTGACGCACAGTACTAGTCAGTGCACACAGTACTCAGGACACACAGTAGTCAGTGCACCTAGTGCCCGGGACACACATTAGTCAGTGCACACAGTTCCCAGGACACACAGTAGTCAGTGCACACAGTACCCAGGACCCACAGTAGTCAGTGCACACAGTAGTCAGTGCACACAGTACTAAGGACACACAGTATTCA
Organism: Apostichopus parvimensis; assembly: GCA_000934455.1. Taxonomy (NCBI): domain Eukaryota; kingdom Metazoa; phylum Echinodermata; class Holothuroidea; order Aspidochirotida; family Stichopodidae; genus Apostichopus; species Apostichopus parvimensis. The sequence continues at coordinate 5,631 of KN882491.1, read as the reverse complement.
GTGCACACAGTAGTCAGTGCACACAGTAGTCAGTGCACACAGTACTCAGGACACACAGTAGTCAGTGCACGTAGTACCCAGGACACACAGTAGTCAGTGCACACAGTAGTCAGTGCACACAGTACCCAGGACCCACAGTAGTCAGTGCACACAGTAGTCAGAACACACAGTACTCAGGACACACAGTAGTCAGTGCACACAGTAGTCAGGACACACAGTACTCAGGACACACAGTAGTCAGTGCACACAGTAGTCAGTGCACACGGTACCCAGGACACACAGTAGTCAGTGCACACAGTACCCAGTGCACACAGTAGTCAGTGCACACAGTAGTCAGTGCACACAGTACTCAAGACGCACAGTACTAGTCAGTGCACACAGTACTCAGGACACACAGTACTCAGTGCACCTAGTGCCCGGGACACACAGTAGTCAGTGCACACAGTTCCCAGGACACACAGTAGTCAGTGCACACAGGACACAGTAGTCAGTGCACACAGTAGTCAGTGCACACAGAACTCAGGACGCACAGTAGTCAGTGCACACAGTAGTCAGTGCACACAGTAGTCAGGACACAGTAGTCAGTGCACACAGTACCCAGGACACACAGTAGTCAGTGCACACAGTACTAAGGACACACAGTACTCAGGACACACAGTCGTCTGTGCACACATTACCCAGGACACACAGTAGTCAGTGCACATAGTACCCAGGACACACAGTAGTCAGTGCACACAGTTCCCAGGACACACAGTACTCAGGACACACAGTACTCAGGACACACAGTTCCCAGGACACACAGTAGTCAGTGCACACAGTACCCAGGACACTTTTCTTAAAGAATATAGATTACCCCATTATCATTGTCGGTGAAAAAGGGAAGAGAAATGCTTTAAATATGACAATACCCTTTTAGATATTTTCCACAGCTTGCTCATGATTTAAGCTTCTGCAAAAACCTGTTGAAAAACACACACAAACAAAAGTGTTTAGTTGCAATATAACTGCCGCTGCTGTAAATACATGTTTCTCAATTGTAGTGTTTCAGCACCGAGAGCCTGTTTGAAGACGTCTACGACGGAGACCAAGGAGCCTCCTCGACGGAGATGCAGCACCTCTCGCCGCTCATCGTCGCCTACCTGCTCGAGGGATACTGCATCGGAGAGGCGGATTTCCCTGATCCAGAATCGTTCATCGAAGACGTCATCGCCCTGTACGGCCACGACGGCGTCATTCCTCTGGAAGGTAAGAAACAATATAAGACAACATTAGGCAGGAGTGCTGCCCGAATATATCGTCCGGGATATCTCTGTCGAGAAAAGTCACCAATGGTGGGGTTATGATGTAAGGGATCATACAGTCGTCGAGAGTTTTATTATGGGCAAAATAGGCTATTCCGGGATTCACATCGTGTGGTCTAGGGATATCAGTCATATCAGTTGTCCATAAACCCGTATATAAATATATATATACAGTACACCCCCGTCATCAAACGGAATAAATTATTCAACCGGTACGGCATGGCAAACGTGCCGTGCGGATATGGCCGAACCGACCTACATGACTCATGTCATGTCGTCCGTTGAGTTTGATATTTTCTGGTTCTTGGGGAAGTGGTTTTTTTTTACAATCCGTCGCGGCCCTCCAGTTGGCAGCGGTTTACAAGAAGAAATGAAATGAAATGGATTAATTTTGTGGATAAGGTCGAAAAAAAAAAATACATAACTTGTTGCTCTTCTTTTTTTCAAACTTCCCACAGATTTTAAACTTATAATGAGTCAGCTGGGTCTGGGTAACTCTGACGATCACAGTGGACATGATCACGGTGAACATGAACATGGTGAACATGATGAACACAGTGAAGACGAACATGGTGACCACGATCATGGTGACCACGACCATGGTGACCACGATCATAGTGACCACGATCACCACGACCATGATGGTCACGACCATCGGAGGAAACGAGCAGTGCAAAATGACCACGACCATGACCATCACGACCATGACCACCACGATCATGACCATGCAGAGGACGTCCACGTTCATGACACCGCTAACGTGTCGCGGATAGAAGCTGTCGCTCACTCCGTAAGTTTAATTCTTAAATCAACGTTCTGTGATGAACTCCACCTGTTTAGATGAAGACCACCAAGAACCAAATGAACGGATGAATCGTAAACTACTCTGTCGTATAAAACGTTGTGGGCAGATGGGTGTAAAATCATCACATCATGTTTGTAATATTTTGAATACTGTACAAGCTGACATAGAAAGCGATACAGCAAGTTGCAAGCATCATCAAAACGGTAGGGGAATTCCTACGATCCTTCACCAGTTACTGTAACCGAAGGTTGACCTATTTTTGCTCACTAGTGCAATGCTGCTCTGTTTAGGAGCATCTCAAGGTTACTACGTGTGTTAACATTAGGTTTGCTCACTAGTACAGTGCTGCTCTGTTTAGGAGCATTTCAAGGTTATTTGTGACAACATTAGGTTTGCTCACTAGTCCAGTGCTGCTCTGTGTAGGAGCATCTCAAGGTTACGTGTGTTAACATTAGGTTTTCTCACTAGTACAGTGCTGCTCTGTGTAGGAGAATGCTTCATTGCTTCTCAACTGGATTTTGTAATAACCGTGTCTCTAACATGTCGTCCTTCGCTACCTTTAGCTCTCTAACGTTGCTCCTCTGTGGAGTGAGTGGCTCATTTTTCGTCTCATACCATCCTATGACTTCTCTTCCTGATTCTGTTTTGCGTTCTTCGCTCTGCAGTGCTTCTCTGCCGAGGAGTTGATGATGTCCCACGGCCTGCACCCCGAGGATGGTATCACCGAGAAACAGTTGGTCTTGGTCTGTCCGGCTCTTCTCCAACAGCAGCTCTCTGGCGGATGTTCCCACCCGGACCATGGAGAGGGCTCCGAATATGTGGTCGGTGCAGACGGTAAGGCATTTCTGTACGGTGTATTATAGATCAATTGGTTGCAGTTTATTTGTTGGTCGATACCATCTAGATGAATGGGGTCGAACATTGTGAGTTGGGCTGGGCCTGGTAACATAGCACCCTGTGTTGAAGTGGTACGGAGGAGGGGGGGGGGGATTGTTTATCACCTTGAAGAAGAGGTCTGGAAATTCATTTGTTGAAAAAAAGCGTGGGAACCATCACAGTATGACGTTTATATGTTTATAGGTTCACACAATCCCACTTTCATATAAGTGTATGTTGAAAAACATGTAAAAACAGAAACATTGTTGTTAACATGTTTACAAGGGTGACATTTGTCTGTGTACAGCTTTAAGCAGGCCTGTTTAACTCTAATCTGTATATTGAAACTATGTAAGGGCAGAAACATTGTTACAAGTATGATGTTTGTCTGTTTACAGCTAAAAACAGGCCCGATTAACTGTAAGCATGGTTGTGCTCACACTGGGCGGCTGCGCCCAGGAGTTCTGAATGCCACCCAGCACAAACAGTATTTTAAACATTTCCGTCCGGCACTTTTTTGATGATAATTTAACAAATTTTACCATAACCAAAATCTGGGAGAATACATGGCACAGAATAGGAAAAATTGCACCACCTCAGCATACTTCATGTGCAAAATTTGTCCAGTGGGGAGGGGGTACCCCACCCATGAGATCCCTCTCCCAGGGTGTGGATCACACTACCCCACAATCTGCCCGGCACTCAAATATTCTTGTAAGTGTATGTTAAAACATGTAAAGACGGAAACCCTTTTTCTTTCTTTGTAACTGCAGCTTACCTGTACGGCACTCTCAGCGTCTTTGTGGTCAGCCTCTGCGCTGTAATCGGAGGCTGCATGCTTCCCATTCTCGGAGACGATCGCAAGGACATGGTATTTGGACTCTTGATCGCGATGGCTGTTTCAACCCTGACCGGCGATGCCCTCATACATCTCATTCCCATGGTAAGACAAGTGCCCAGCTTCAGGGCCGTATCTCGCAACCGGGTTGCGGTGACCTCACATCGGTTTCGTAATAATCGGGCGATGTTTGCATGCGGGGCAAATTTTTTAAGGAGTTTCTTCCGAACGCCCCTTCGGACAGCCGGGTCTTTGTGTGGTGACTGTCCGAACAGCAAATTAGGCCGTCCCAAAAGAGTGGGTGCAACATGTTGATGAAATGTTAGCAAAAGAATGACCAATATTAGACAATGTTTCACACTGTGTAGGTCTGATTAATAGAAAGACCATGCATTGGCCCCAGTAAAACTCTGGTGGGGACCCGGTCCATCGTGGGGCATACCAGTAGGTTTTGCTTTTATTTCAGTGTTTCCAAGATGTGATCGAGGGTGATACCAGTTTATCATTTTACCTATCGGCAGGGGGAGGGTGGAGGGGGGGATTGTGCGGACACAAGTTTGGTCATTTCGGAAGAACGTTAAAAAATATTCCCGATATATGATACAGTGATCTTCTGTCGTTTGACCACCACATTGAATGCATCGTACATTTTCAGTTTGGTGGAACCATTGAAGCTGTGCATTTAATTTCCCTGATCGTTTTGCGACAATTCACCTTTCAAGACCTAAGGATCTGTCTTAAAATTGTCGATACATACTTATTATAATTATTACGAATATTTCTACACGACTGGTCTTTGATTTCCTGTGAAGTTTGCTTCGGTCCAATGTAGTAGCATCGTTCGTTACGGACGATTGACCATTTTTTGTTTTTTGTGGCTCTCTCCGCAGGCTACTGGACTCCATGTACATGAAGGACCACACGATCACGGTGCCCATGGGGGACACGATCACGGTGCTCATGAACATGATCTCAGCTACATCTGGAAGACCTTCACCACGCTAATGTCCATCTATGCCTTCTTCCTGCTGGAAGTATCTATGAGCCACTTCGGTGTAAGTATCATGTGTGACTGCGGTTTACCATGGTAATGGGGATGAAGATATCCAAGTGGATCGAGTTTGGTTTTTTTCTCCCTTTTTTCAGTTGTGTTCGAGAGACGTTTGTCTCTCTGGGCTGTGTTGGCCACTTCCCAAATTCTCCCTGGCGTTCGAAAAATGTTCATGTCAGCCTTTGGTGTATTACCCTTTACTGTCTGTTCCCGAAACAACCCTTTGCGAAGGAGTCGCACAGGTCTCTAAAACAGGGGCACTTGTGCCTTGCAGACCTGCGGCAGTGTCTCCATTGTATGTAACTGTATATGAGTGAGCAGTATGGATATATGTACTATGCAGCCTGGCTGCATGCCCTCAGACCTGCAGTGTCTCCATTGTATGTAACTGTGTCTGAGTGAGCAGTATGGATATATGTACTATGCAGGCTGGCTGCATGCCCTCAGACCTGCAGTGTCTCCATTGTATGTAACTGTGTCTGAGTGAGCAGTATGGATATATGTACTATGCAACCTAGCTGCAGGAGGCTGCATCCCCTCAGTGTCTTACTTTGATACCGTATAGAGTGTTATGTTTCCTTCCCTTTGCTTTTCTACAGAGTGGTCATCACACCCACACTCACGGTCATGCTGAGGTCAACACTAAACCCATGGCCATGGAGCAAGCACACTTTGAAAGCGTTCCTACGGTAAGGCATCATTTCTGTCAATTTCAACTTACAAGAGTTTCTATTCAAATCATCACAATTTTACTAAACCC